>JAODAL010022679.1:0-64204 GCA_025379985.1 Phyllomedusa bahiana
GGGGGCATGGGCGCAGTGGGGGGACAGGGCGCTGTGCGGACGCGCCTCCCGTATTCCATGTGAGCAGGCTGGAGAAAGCGGAAATCATTAAGATGCCGTGCGGAGTATGAATAAAAAAATGCCTTTTAAGAGGAAAACATTTTCTGAAAAAAAAGTGAAACCCCAAAAATAAAAAAAAAAAAAAAAAAAATTTCCCTTTCCCCAAAAATCTAGAAAAGCCCCTATTTAAAAAAATTAGGTATTGGAAATTGCCGGGAAATACGTAATTTAAATTTGAAAGTATTTCATTTGGCGGCAGAACCCGGCCAATCAGAATAGGAGCGACGGGAACCTTAAACCTATGGAGAAATATTGACCAATCAGAATCAAAGGCGAGAGTTAAAAACGTAAAAATGCTGAAAGAGCTGATTGGTTGAGCTAGCGGGGGCTAGGATATCCAGGGCCCTTTAGAGCGGGGAGCTATTTCTCCTTTGTAGCTTGGGGAGATGGGCGCAATGCAATCTCGGCGTCAAGCCGTGCGATGGAGTGTGATTACAAAAATATTTTATTTAAATGTAAAACTTTTTCAGATAAGAGGGGTGAAACCTTCTCTAAAAATAAACTCAGTTTAAATCCCTAACAACGCGTTTGTCGCCGGGACCGGGTAAAAAGGAATTGCAATAGAAGAGAATGCGGGGAAATTACAGTAATTTAATTTTTTAAGCTCTTCTGATTGGTCGGCAGAGCCAGCCAATCAGAATAGGGCGACAAAGGGCCCATTATATCCTATGGAGAAGTTTTGACCAATCAAAAATCAAAGGCGGGGACAGTTCAAAATACATTAAAAGGCAGAAAAGAGCTGATTGGTGAGCTAGCGGTGGCTTGGCTATCCCAGCCAATCAGAGCGCGAGCTACTTCTCCCATTGTAGTTATGGAGAGATGGGGCAATGCAATCTCGGCTTCAGCGCCGTGCGGCATGGAGTTGAATAAAAAAATCATTTTTATTAGTTGTAAAATTCTCTAAAAAAGAGCTGAACCTTTTATAAAACATAAATCAAATAAATCCGAAAAACGCATTTGTCGGCGAGACCGGCGCTACATAGGAATTGCAATAGAGAGAATTGCCGGGAAATACAGTAATTCAAATTATTTAAGCTCTTCTGATTGGTCGGCAAAAAACCAGCCAATCAGAATTGGAGCGACAAAGGGCCCATTTTTAAGCTAATGGAGGAGAACTGACCAATCAGAATAGGAGCGACAAATACCCATTATTTTCCTATGGAGAAGTTTGGACCCCAATCAAAAATCAAAGGCGGGACAGTTCAAAGACAGTAAAAATACTAGAAAAGGCTGATTGGTTGAATTAGCGTGGTTGGCTATCCCAGCCAATTAGAGCGCGAGCTACTTCTCCATTTTTAGTCTTTTGGAGAGATCGGCGCACTGAAATCTCAGCTCTCAGCGCCGTGGGGAGGGAAATTTATGTTTAAAAAAAATAATTTTTTTTAAAGGGGTTAAAACATTTTTCAGATTAAAAGCGCCTAAAACTTTCTAAAAATAAATCAGTTAAACCCCTTTAAAAAAGCGTTTGTCGCCTAGACCAGCGTACTTTAAGGAATTGCAATAGGGGGAATTGCCGGGAAATACAGAAATTTAAAATTTTGTTTAAGTTTCTGATTTTTTTCCGGGGGGAAGCCAGCCAATCAGAATAGGAAGGAAAAAAGACCCATTTTATCCAGGGAAAGAAAGTTTTAAACCAATCAAAAATCAAAGGCCGGGGACAGTTCAAAAAATTCTTTAAAAAAAAAGGCAAAAAAAGGTGTTTGGGCCCTGAGTAGCGGTGGTTGGGGATACCCAGCCAATCAGGGCGCAAGTATTTTCCCCCTTTTGTATTTATGGAGAGATGGGCGCAATGCAATTTTAGCATAAAAAAGCCAATCAGAAAAAGGGAAAACAGGGCCCTTCTAAACCTAGGAGGAAAATTTGCCCAAATCAGAATGGGGAGGGGGAAAGGGACCCATTGTAACCTATGGAGAAATATTGCCCAATTTATTTTTAAAAGGGGGGGAACGGGGTTCAAAATTCAGTAAAAAGACGAAAAGAGCTTTTTGGGGTTGGGAAGCGGCGGGGGCTCGTCCATTTTAGCCAATCAGAGCACGAGTACTTTCCATGGGTTTTTAAAAGGGAAAAGAAAGGGTTGAGCGAGCTCTGTTTTTTAAATTGGGGCTAATTTAAAAAGAGGGGCTTATTTGGAAAAAAGGGAAAAGGGGGAGCGACGCCCCTATGGGTTTTCTAATGCAATCTGAAAAAAAAACTGTACATGGACGAATCAAATGTTAATCTCCCAAAAGTTTTTTCCTTGTTGTATAAAAAAATGAATAAAAATATGGGGGAAATTAAAAAAAAATTTTTTAATTCAATAAAATCGGTTTATTTCTTTATTTTCGTTAGCCAAGGTTCAATATTTTTGGGTTTTTGTAAGGGGAAAATAAAGAAATAAACAGGTTTTTATTGATTTTTAAATTTTTTTTTTTTCAGATAATATTTTCCCAACTTTAAAAAATGATTTTTTTTTTTTCATTTCTCCATGCCGAACGGCGTTTAGAAACAGATTTCATTGGGGCCCCCCCTTTCCAAAGAATACCCCAAAGGGGGGAAGTAGTTTGTTTTTTCCCCTGATTGGGTGGGATAGCCAAGCCCCCGGGGGGCCCCCTAGCCCAAACAGCTCTTTTCAGCATTTTTATGTCTTTTGGAAAATGTTTGCCTTTTAAATTTTTGTTGGTTTTCAAAAATTCTCCTAGGCTATAAGGGGCCCTGGGCGCTCCAAATTTGATTTTGGCCGAGATAGCCAAGCCCTCGCTAAACTCAGCCCAAACAGCTTTTTCTGGGATTTTTACTTTTTATTTTGGAAAAGTCCCGCCTTTAAAATTCTTGGGTTGGGCAATAGTTCTCCATAGGTTTTTTTTTTGGGTTTACTGTGCTCCTATTCTGATTGGCCGGTTTTTTGCCGGGGCCCAAAGAGAATAAACTTTAGAAATTTTAAAAAACTGTTTTTCCCCGGGAATTTCCCAAAATCCGAATTCTTGGGTATTGCGCCCTTCTAAAATTTTTGGAAAAGTGATTTTTTTTTTTTAAATTTTTTTATTTTTGAGGGGTTTAGCTCCCTTTTTTGGGAAAAGTTTTTTCCCCCTTTATAAAGGCGATTTTTTTTGGGAAACATACTCCCTGCTTTCACGGAGCTGAGCGCCCAGATTTTCTTGGATCTTTGGGATGGTTTCCCCGCATGTTTTTTTTTTTTTTTTTTTCCCCTTTTTTGGGTTCACCCTTTGCCCCCGCGGAAACATTTAGCCCAAAAAAAAACTAGGGGCTGCCTGTCGGAGGGTTTCCCCCAGCAAATTTCCAAGGGGCCGCGTTTTTGGGGATTTCCGCGACGTTTAAAGCCTGGGGTTTTCGAAACGCGCCGGTCCCGCCCCGGGAAACCCATACACCCCGCCCCCCCCGCGCCCCCTTGCCCCCCCCTTCATGCGGGGGACAGCTTTAAAGTGGCGAACGCTGTGTTAACCTGCTCCCTGCGTCCGACAGGGGGATTCGGGCCGGGGGCGCAGTTTATCCCAAAAAACAGGCAAAAAACCCCGTCATACATGTCGCCCTAAGTTTTTGTCATGGTGTATTAGATGACTTTTGATCTCTTGTCTAATCTTAAAAACCCTTTGTGACCTGTTTCCCGGGTTTTTTTAAGAACTTACGAAAACAATCTCTCTCCCGCAAACTTGAAAAGGTCTTTTAAAAGCCCAAACTTACCTACCCTCAGTCTACTGTGAAAAGAGTGTTGAGGGTTTCCTGACAAATGATTTCCCGTCTACAATGGCAGCGACAAGTAGGACTTCTGCCTATGCAGTGCTTCTTGGGATTCGCAAACTATAAAACGTTCATTCTACGGGGGTGGCCCCTTGTCGTGCTTACAAAAATAAGGGTTTTAAAACCCAAAAAACTCTGGTTGTCAGAAGCAGAAGAAATATTCTCCTTTCTGAAGACCTCTGCACCTTCTTTTCGCCCAGATCGCCAAAAAAACTTTTCCCTTTAGGGGTTTCATCTGTGGGAGCTGGGGCTATTCTCATTCAGAAAACTCCTAAGGTCAAGACCATCACCTGCGGGTTTATCAAAAAACCTTTTCCCTCGGAAAGAAAAAATTTTATTTTAAAGGGACGAGAATTTCTGAACATCAAATTTGGGCCCTTTAGGGAAATTTTACCCCCTGCTGAAAGGGGTTGACCCGGTAAAAATTATATGGATCATAACAATCTCCTGTATATCCAGACCGCACAGCGGTTGAAAACTCGTCAGGCCAGATGGTCTCTCTTTTTCTTGTGCTTTGATTTTTGTTAACTTTTAATCCATGGACAAAATATTTAAGGGGCCAAAGCCTCTACTGTTTGTTTCATTTGGTCTTGAATCTGCCTATTAGCATATTGTTCCTTCAGAATGTCTGATTCCTGCAGTGTCCATTTATCTCCAACGGCCTAAAAGGGAAAACCCCTTTTCAAATTTAAACCTTTTAAAGGGAAAAGGGAAACTTGAAGTTTGGGGGCATTGTTCTTTTTTTGGAAAGGGATCCCGGAAATCTGAAAAAACTACTTTTCTTTATCTCAACATTTCTGATGGCCCCAATCTTGTTCAAAAATGTCAAAAACTTTGTTTCCCAATCCCTTTTTCCAAATTGGGGCCTTTCAACAAGAAAGGGCATCTCAAACCCCGCTGGGTCTGCTGTAGCCCCTTTAATTTTCCCGAGCAACCTTTTGGGCCAATAAATTTTCCCTGAAATTAAATTTCCCGACTTTCCAAAACTCTTCTAACAATACATCCCTTTGGGTGGGTTTTGACCATTTCTTCAAGATGTCTCACTTCGTACCTTTGCCTGGTCTAACCACAGCTCCCCAACTGGCTTTCCCTTCTTTTAACACATATTTTTCCTGCATAGACTTCCTCTTCACATCGTCTTTGACTGGGTGTTAAATTTGTGTCTAAATTCTGGCATGCTCTTTGCCCCACTTTCCCCGGTAAAAAGTTGGGTAATTGAATTTTTACCCCCAAACTAAAGGGGAAGTTTTTAAAAGGGGAATCCCCGGTCATTTGGAATTTAATTTTTGCCCCTTTTGTCTCTGCCAGACAAGATGATTGGACTAATCTGCTCTGGATGGAATTTTCCTACAACCCCTTTGGGTTCCCCACTCAATGGACTTCTTATTTTTCCATTGTCCCTGGGGCAAAAACCCTTGTCCTCCCCCTTCCTCTGTTGCCCCCATCTGTGTCCCCGCCCTGGATTAAACCCAAAACCCGAGACAAAAACAGATGTCCCGGAAAGGGGGACCTGATGGGGCACTTTAAATCAGCGGGCCCCCATGTCCAAAACCCCAGGCTGGGCAAGAAACAAAGACCTACACCAATCTTCAACCCAGGGTTTTTGTTCCTTTGAGATATGTTAAATTTTAAGAAACCCAGTATCAAAAAAAGGTCCCGGTTTCTGGACCCCTTTTGGGTTTATCCCGCGCCCCTCAACCCCGTGACCTTTCAAACATCACCCTTTTTAAAACCCTCCATGCACATCCCAAACTTTCATATCTCTCTCCTGAAACCACTGGTCCTCAACCGCTTCCCCCCAAAGAACAGTGAATCCCCTTTACCTGAAAAAGATTGGGAGATTTAAATTTGAAGCCAAAAGGAAACTGGTAGAAAAAAAGTTCATCAGGGGGAAGCAAAATAGTATCTGGTTTAAAAAGGGAAGGGGGTTCCCGACCCCGCAGTTTCTTCCCGGAAGCCAAAAAAAAATTTTTGTGCTCCAGTCCCTTTTTCTAAAGGTTTTATCAGACCCCAAAAAACGGGTGAAAACCCAGAAGAGGGGTACTGTGCTGTGGCCCCCATGTCGGGCCATAGATGTGCTTGTGTCCCCTTTTCCCCAGACAAACCATACTCACCTCTTCTCATTCCTCTTTCACTGTGGTCCTCTTCTGTGTGCCGGCATGTGAGTACCAATTCCTTAGGGCACACACGGAACGGCTCTGTGAAGTTTATAGGGCCAGCGTGTCGGTAATTGTATAATTTCTTGGCACTGACCCTATATCTTGTGGTAAGTTCCGTTGCTCCCTGCAAGATTCTTGGAGTTTATCCTGAGAGAGATTGCTAGTACTATTATTCTGGCTCGGCCTCTGACCCTTGTCTGGATCTCAGCCTACACTCTTGCCCTGCCCTGACCTATCCATCTGGACCTTGACCTTGTTGTCTGCTGCCTGCCCTAACAGGGTTGCCTGTCCCCGACCATGTGTTTGCCTAGCAATTCTGTGCCACATTACACCCTAGTGCCACTACATGCAAGTCGCATCAGGGGTAGCAACCTGGGATTCTCCCGCCACACAAGACCGTTGGGCTCCTTAGACTTCCTTGGCATGGCTTATTTCACGCCAAAGTGGGAGCAGTACCAAGCCGAGGATGGTATGGAGGAAGGGAAGGGAGGAAATACTCAAGCCAATGTGCCCTGCACTCAGCAGTATTTCAGATAGGTATTTAGATATGTAGAACTCTTACGCTCAATGAGTGCATTTTTTTATTACTCATATTGATATCTGTATTTGTATATATCCCCTGAGGAACCTCTGCAACTACGGGAGGAGGAGAAGCACGTTGGGATACTGAGTGTGATTACACATACCAACGAAAATTGGGTTGTTTCTTGTGCACATGTTATGTGTATGAAGGTGCTGTGGTCAATCAGAGTGAAAAAAGGCTGAATAGAGTGAGGTATCCAGAAACAGGGCCGCCCTTGTCGGGGCGATTACTCTGTGGTCACGAAGGGTATATCTAGGGCAGAGAAAGGGTTAGTATTGCATCTTGATGCCCTCTGTCTCTTACTTCCAAGATAGTTCATACTGAGAAATACTAGGGGAAGAAAGAAACGGAACCTGCCAATAAGCACTCAGAAAATTATAAACAATGAGTGACACAAGAGTATTTTGATGCCAATTGTACGGTTACAAGGTTTGTGTCAATTTCTGTATTTTTAAAAGTTTTATTTTAACCATGGATTTTGCCCTCAGTCAGCGATTAATCTGGAGATATATTAAAAGAGTTGGGTCAGAATAAAACAAAAAGGTCTATCTTGTTTTTCCCAGAAACACTGCCACTTCTGTTTATGGGTTGTATTTGAAACTGCAACTCAATCCCGTTACAGTAAAATTGACTGAGCTGCAATACTAGCAATAAGCCATGGACAAAAGTGGTGTATTTCTGTAAAAAATAAAGCGCCGAGATACACCTATGTCTGTGTATTTCAAAAATATGTTTTTTAAAACGTTTTTAATATACATACTGCATACTGTCATATCTGCTAAAAGTACACTTTTATATGAAAAACTAATAGCAACTAGAGACTTAAAAACTCGGCAACCTATCTCTGCTGTCATCATTTTTGTCCTCCTGTTGTGTACTAAATGGATAATAATTGTTCCTTCACACGTTAAGAATGCACAAGAGATTATAGCCTTTGGATTTATTAGTCTATCTTGCAATCTAATATTACATACAAAAGATAAATAGCTGTGAAAATATGGGCTTTCATTCATGCACTCTTCAATAAAAACAACAATGAGAGATGTGTTGTAAGGTAATATCAAGAAAAAATACATTGTACTGCGTCATTCTTTTCCATAAAGTTTCTGGTAGGATATAGAGCAGTGTACTGGATCATACACCTGGTTTTAATTATAAATGCATTCTTGTGAGTGATTTGAAATTGAAACCCTTTATTTTAATTTTCCATTTCCACAATAAATACAACATTATTTTTACAAAATATATCATTATGTTAGTTAAGCCCAATAAAATTGTTCAAGTTAAAAATATAAGAAAAAAGTATATGTGCAGAGAAGTTGCAAATTATATATTTATACAGTTAACAACTCACGGTAGAACACAGAGCAACTGCATAATATTTAGAACAAGAAGATGCAATTCATTGTTTGTATTTAGGAGAAATTTAGCAGTAAAATTCTAATAAAAGAAGAACTTTCACATTATAAAAAATGAATTTAAATTCTTAGAGCTTTGTGACACATTAGAATAGCTCATATTCCTAAAATGTTAGTTTAAAAAGAAAGCAAGGGACCCCACACATGGTTACAGTCAATCTGTAGATTTTGGAACATACTGTATATGGCTAATTATTCAGAAACAGAAAGAGCTGGTACCTATAAGAAAGCCCGTCATTCAGTAATATTACAAACAATAGTATTCAGTAGCTAAAAAGAGTTGTCCCATCACAGACATTAATCTAATAATACAAAGTGGCTGCAACAAAAGGTGTCTAAGCACTTTGTCTACTGTCAGTACTTCTTTTTCCAGTACACAGCATTGGATGGTCACCCCATTTAATAGCTGTTAATACAACTATGCATATAAGTATCATGAGTTTTCTCAGTGCTTTTGCTACTTAATCCTAGTGATCGTCAGAAGTCACCATATCAAACTAAACAACAGTATAAACTAATGCATTTTGAGGAATTTTGACTGCCTTCCTATCTTAAAACGCATTACAAAGAAGTTCATGCAACCTCAGCTTTCCTAAGTGTAATGTATAATTGAGGATGAGAGGGTGCCTTTATTTAAAAGTCTATGAAAAGTTACACAAGAGGTGCAAAAGGTCACTTAATAAGATATTTTTTCCTAAATATAGTGTAAACCCAGCAGGGCTAATAATCAAGAGGGAAGTATACAAATGATAGAAATATCTAAATAAATATATAGCATATACTTAATGTTTTCAGGTATAATAATATTGACTTAGGCTTGCTGGAGTTTGCTACAGTGTAGATATAAACTACATTCAATGGTTTGGCAGTGTTGCTGGCTTTTTCACGATATGTAAATTAAATAAAAAATGTTGCACTTCATCCTTTGGCTAGCAATTACTAATGGATTTTCTATTCCTGTTCTTAGGTAAAACATATCTACAACCTAAAAGATGAAAAAAAAATCTAGTTATCTAGTTAATAAAGTCATTGCCAGTATAGATTATATTTTCTAAATAGAAATTATAGCATTGAGTCATGTATATAATAGACATTTTAAAATGTCCCTGTAAAATAGTATAGAGAACATTATTGAATGAACTTATATAACAAAAGTAACAACATCTGTATTGCCTATCTAATGATTAAAGACTGAATTAAATGTGCAGATTTATAAAAATGATAGAAAGAAAAAAAAATAATTAGTTCTGTATAGCAACCAACTAGGTTTTAGATTTCTTAAATGGTGGTTTGCTACAGTCAATTCCTCTACATTTTTCTTACACTAATTTGAAAAATCTACAACTGTGTTTGAATTCTGTTGTTCTCAGATAAGTAGAGAATAATGAAATGCAAATTAAATCATGTAAATATTCAATTATTGATGATGCAAATTCGTATATGGACACATAATGGAAGTTTATTTTTATTAATTCTTTGTCAAAGTCATTGGACACAAACTGATAAAGTTATATTAAATTGCAATGTCTCTCCATTTTTTATTGACAATATTTAAATATAATAAATATAAAGTGTCCTACCTTTTTGGATCATATAAAAAAATGAAAACCAGATCCTAACTGAACTAATACAAACTATTGCAAACTTGGTTTATGTTACCCTTTCAAGTAGCAGGAAATGATAGAGGGCGAGAAGCTGAGCTCTGTGATAAATGGGTTTATATTTTTATAAAAAAGGATTCATGAGCAGAGTAAATCCTAAAACAGAAAGAAATGCTTACCCCACCATCATAGAATGCCTGACAGTTTGTTCTGTATTCACACTAATACAGGGAAACCTGTCAAATACTGTACATGGACAGGGTCGCCAGAACTGCAACCATCTCTTTAAGAGTAATTTCAGAATTGACTCTGCTTTTTACTCAAAAATCCTGCTCCAAATCATATAAACCTGTATTTCATAGAGCTCAACAATCCCCCTCTTTCATATACTGCTCTCAGATGGGGTAGCATAAAACACCTGACAGGTTCACTTGAAGCATTATATAAAACACCTGACAGGTTCACTTGAAGCATTATGCCATCAATCTGCATGACACTGCATGAAAATGGGAAGGATATATTAACAAACAAAATGTTATCATTGATTCATCCAAGTAACATCCAATGACCTGAAATAAATGAACAATGACTAATATATGCAGAGAGAGAGAGAGAGAGGGAGGGAAGAGCGAGAGAGGGAGGAGAAAGAGGAGAGAGAGAGAGGGGAGAAAACAGGCAGTTTTGCACTCACTGTCTCCTCAGGCTGTGGGTTAGTGTCCAGCAGTAACTAGCATACACTAACTTCAAGCCCTTACTCTGTCAGAGCAGGAGATTGTTACAATAACACAATTACAGATAAAGCCATGTTTTTTAGCTCTCACAGCTCATGTACCTTTTGTTTACTGCAGCTAATCTTAATAAATCTAATTAGTTCACTAAGAGCTCAGTCAGTCCTTCCATGGGGTGACTTTACTCCTGCTCTCAGCTAATCAGATAGCAGACATCTTTCTGGTGTATCTCACGACTAAAGTAAAATCTACTGAACAATGTATTTAGAAAACGTCTTCATTTAACAGACCCCTTATGTTGAACGCTTATCTTCATGGTGAGAAAACCCCTTTAAAAAAGCAAGTAAGATGAGACAGAAAATGTATTTTTCTTATATTCAACTTGACCATTATTGTATTTTTTTTTACATTCTTTTATTCAGATGAAAATTCTCATTAATGACAACCATTCTAACTGTGCAGATGTTGCTTATTATTTTGAACACACTGTCAGTTATACAACTACTGAAGTAGCATTTTCTATAAGAATTGACAGTGTTATTTTTGAATTTACAATAAAATTAAGAATTTAGTACAGTATGTGGTATGTTGCTGTACAAAAAGACTCAGCAAAATCACCTTTTGGCTATTATAGTTATAAAATCAGATGTTCCCCAGCTGTACAAAAAGTCTAACATAGACTTCTGGATATTACATAGAACATGACGGTGAAATCAAATTATCGTAGGAAAAAAAAAGTCGAGCTCAAATCCTAATCAGCTGAGCAAGCTTCATTCTATCATTATGGTGCAATGTTGTTTTCTTATACTTTGCTCATGGTATGGCCAACAGGTCAGGTTTTGTTATTACATTTATTTGATAGCTATAAAACTTTCCACTTTATACATCTGCAAGAACCAAAGAACCAAATAAGTCAAGTTTGATTTCTTGGATACTATTATGGTTCCGTGCTTACATGAAACCTGACTGAGATAACCTGTTCTTTAGGGATATGAATAGACCATATACAGAATATAATTTCTGGTGTTTTTTTTTTTGTTACAGCGGTTTTCTTATCTGGTTGTTTCACAAAGCTTGCTTTTCATAGCCAGCTTCAAGCTCCCACTTCCCGTTCAGTCTGTGGGTGGTTCAAAAGTAGTGACTGAGATTTTATTTCTGATATTCCCAGCTGAGCCTGATAGAGGGACATCGGTCATGGAAGGGTTTTTACAGGTAGGCACTAGGCTACTAAGTTCTAAAGGGTTAAAGTTTGTCAGTAAAAAAGATAAACAAGCTCCTGGCCAGGGCTGCTGGAACTAAGGAGGTGGCTGGTAACCTAGGAAGATAAGAACTGTTCTACATTTGAAAGGAAGCAAAATCAGAACAGCAATGTAATTACCAATAATCTTTATTTATGTTTGCCTACATGTTTAAAGCTAATCAGTGAGATGGGAACAACCCTTCAATGTTCATAACAATGCCAACACAATTTGTTTTGTATTTTATAAAAGAAAATTTGGTTGGGAAAAAAGTTTTAGCATATTTTACTATAAATATTTAGAGTGTATTATATTGTTTCCAAATATTTTATTAAAATTTTTTAAGAAGTCATTGAAAAAGCAAAACACTCAACAAAATTAGTATGAAATTAATATGCAATAGTAAAACAGAAAAGTAAAGGGTGAAACTTTGCTTAAATATTTCTTCATATTTTGCTCTTTCAACATATATGTAAATACATTTTAATATTCTGCACTAGTCTTTATAAAATACATGCATTTACCCAAAAAATCCAAAAATAGGACTACAAAAAAAATAGAGAACAAATAACTAAATAATAACATTTTAGATGTATCTTCATTTAGAAAGTATCAATCGTTAGTACATGGCAGTGCTATATTTGTTGATGTGCCTAATATATATTTTTTTAAGTTTGCAGCACAATACATTATAGGCTTCATTTATTCAGGGGCATACATTATAGACTTCATTTATTAGAGCTGCCTATCAGTAAAACTGACTTTGTTGCCCAATAAAAACAATAAAAAGACAGCTTTTCTTTTTCCAGGGCAGTTTAAAAAATTAAAGCTGAGCTCTGATTGCTGGCTATGGCCAACACGGTCGCTTTCACCATTACACAGCTTTGATAGATGAGGCCTTATATGTCCCTACTTTCATGTCTAAAATATATAGTTGGTGTTACTATCTTCAAAGTAAACAAGCTATGTAGAATTAAATATATAGTAAAATATGAAAACAATTAGATTGTATTAAATAATGCTTTTAATTTAAAAATATCAGTTTATCATACTGTAAGTTTTTTCTTGATTCCATATTCAAAGCAGATTAGAAGATGGAATACCCCTTGAATTACCCTCGAATGGCCTTTTCAACTTAGTGTAAGTGGAAATAGGAAACAGACTAAACAAAAGTTCTGTAATGGTGGGTTTACCACTTACTTGCTACATCATGCATAAGCCATCAGTACTTGGATATTATATATCCTTCTTAGTTTATGTAGTTGACTACAAAAAGCAAATAATAGAATAAATAAATGTTTGATATCGTACTATACAATGATACCCTTACAGTACATTCATTTACACTATCTGTATTGAATTGCAGATTACACTTGGAAAGTCATTAGGAAAGCTAATTAATTAGCATCATATTGCAGTGCCTAGGTTTTAACACAACAACATGTTCACTCAGAAAAGACTACAAATTTAATCTTAACAAAAATAAAATAGCAGCAGCATGAGCATGCTAAATACCATTGGTAAGTTTCCTAACCAAAATGTTTCCAACTGAATATCTCAGTCTTGAGAACGTTTGGTTAGCTTTGATATACAGAACCACATATACAAAACTAGAGTTGAAAAGATTTACACGGCACCCAAAGAGATTTACAAGGTCAAGCTCTCAAACACCCACCGAATGTATATGCAAATATTGTACACTATACATGTATTCACCATTTGTTATTTGATGCTCATAAATCATGAGTATATATGTCTGTGTTTGTACTCCTATTTGGCAAATTAAGCCATTCAATATACAATAAGGCATTTCAGTTTGTTTTTTATGTTTTCTTTTTAAGAAGACTAACCAATATATTTGCACTTGACTAAAACATGAGCATTCCAGTCTTTTTCCCCACATACATTTATATATTAAAAGCATTAGTGCTCTTTTTTAACACAGTGCACAATAATAAAATAGATCTGATGTACACAAGTAGACGCATATAGGGCTGGGGTGCAACAAACTAAAAGTCAAATAAATTTTACAAATCATGTTGTACAGAAGCAATATTAAAGGGAGCCCTTGTACATAAAGTCATTGACGATGCAACAAAGAGATCATCGTAGTTTGTTCAATAAAGCACATTTACTGTAGATTTCTGTTCCGATGGCATAGATGATGCAGCATTCACACATGTTGCCACTGAGGATTTGACACTCCGACATGCAAACTTTGTAGGTGTCTCTGTGAATCCTTCACAGATGATTAAGTCACAGCATAGACACAACCATTCTTCAATTGTCTCAATTAAGTGACCTCAATTAAGGTAAATCCAAGGTTAATCTTTTGGCAGGATGTTAAATTAAGAAATGTAGATTTTGGTTTTCAGGGTCATAATTGCCAATGATTACTACCAGATAAAAGCCAGAGCAGGACAAACTGAATGCCTATCATGGACCATAACGATGGAGTTAAACCAGATACACCACCACAATCACTGTCATCCTCCTACAAAGAAAAAAGATAAATAAATTGGCATTAATATTCTGAGGACAATGTGTTTTTTTGTCTAAACTACAGGAGACAATTTATGATAGAGAATAAATGTAAATTAAAAAAAAGACAATCCAGAAGATTCCTTGATAACAGTTGATACTGTTGTGGTGTTCTACATTACTTGCATTCATCTAACAGGACAAGAAGCCCTGTGTACGCACAGTTAAAAGGGTTGTCTCACTACATTGATTCGTCCTGTTTTCTTGGTTTCATTTTAAATTCAGGGGCGTGTTTACTAGATTCTACTAGGCTGCAGTGGAAGCCAGGTCTGTAGCTATAGCAACCAGTGCTAGCAGCCTAACAGGAGAGATTGAACAGGTCTGTAGCTATAGCGACCTGAGGAGCTGATGCAGCCCATACCAGAGGGGATATCGAGAATAGGTAGGACACTATTAATGGACATATATTACAAAGTGACTTGTTTTTGCAAAATCTTTAACATAAAAAGCAATGCTTGTAGCGAGAAAACCAATTAAAGGTATTTTTTGTGTTGTTTTTCATTTTCATTACATTGCACAAAACAATACTTATCTGTTACTTATTCATGGTTACATTTTAAAACATTAGCCTAGAAATTTAACTTTTAAGTGAAGTGCAATCAGATTGTGTCTTACTATCTATATCAACTGATTCAATAAGACTACAAGACAGGTTTGATAAATGAAAGGCCAAATGTTTTACTTCAGTAACAGGTATAGCAGCTACATGTAGATAACATTAAATGATAATGTTCTGATTCTTATATTAGTAACACAACACTATGTAAATGATTATACACTCCAATCTTTACAAATGCCTTTATTTTTTCACAATAGCTCAGTTATAGCATTTAAAGAAAGAATTGAGCTAAAATGATATAAAGTGTCATCATCCTAGATGGTAGCATAAAAGAAATATTGTTTTGCCAGAAACTTTTATCATTGCTTATTTTATAGTGGTGTGCATATTCAAATATTATGTGTAACAGGAAATCAGTAAATTCCATGTCTCCATCTAGTGGCTTAACACCCCTAGATAAAATATAAATGTATAATACAAATATGCAGTTTAACAGATGATTAATGAATACAATTTCAAAAACATTGTTGCAACTTTGTTGACCTTATTATACTTCTTAAACTATTAAGCAGTGTACTCTTGGGGTCCTTGACTTTTGAACCTATACCAAAATATTTGCAAGGTTGTACATTTAATCTCCAGCATCCCAATAGGTAGGGTGTACAGTTGTTGGAGACAGCAAGGATATTTAAATAGACAACTGAAATGGTGTACCTCTAATTGGTTTTTATATATATATATATATATATATATATATATAATATATATATAATATATATATATATATATATATAAATATAATATATAATATATATATATAATATATATATATATATATATTATTATATTTTTAAATATAAATAATTTATAATATATATATATATATAATATATATATAATATATATATACAATATAGATAAAAAAATAATATAATTAGTACAAAGAAAATATATATATATTAAAAATAGAACATGAATGTCTCCAAAATATATCGAAAATACAATTAAGGTAAAAAACAAAACAGAAAAACAATGCCACTCCCGAACACAGCCACCCAAGATACAATATGAAATAAATATTATATATGAAAATATTAACAAAATTGATATAAATAAAGGTATGAAAAAACAACTTCATGCATCACAAATAAAATGACAAAAATTCTGGGATCTAACAAAGCTTAATTCTTTTAATTTCCACCCAAAACATTCTAGTTGTTATGAAGCTATATAATGTAATTTAAAGGAGTTGTCTCCCTACAGAGTTTCACAGAATGCATGAATGAAATACTCTGTCCCTTCCTGGTTCAGACTGACTCATTTGCACACAGCTCCATGCTCCGTGCTTTCAGTTGCTAATCAGATTAGCTAAGAAGCTTTTCAAATTGCTCTCAGAAGTCTTTATCTGATCCCCAAAACAAAAGCCCTAATTACAGTTCTGTTTATTTTACATAAATCAAGCTTTTTACTGTTCAGCAGCATGGACACTGCCATGACCTGTGTGATGGCATCACTCACTGTTATCTCATTGAACAAACAGCAGGGGGAGAATTGTTTACAGGTCTGTTACTGAGGGAACTGAAATAGCCAGGGAGGTCATAAATTCACTTGTATCTCCTTAGGGAAAACAGAGCAACAAAGCAATATATTTGGAAAATGTCTTTATTTTGTGTTCCCTACAATTTGAAAGCTATTCTTTATAGCGAGACAACCCCTTTAAGTTAAATGACTCCTTAGAAATTCCCCAATATGAATACTTGCAGTAAAACGGAGAAAGGAGAAGTCATCATTGAAGAGACACCATTCACGGTGCATAAAGGCTCATCCTATCATTTATAGGCAAAGCAGAATGTAGAAAAAAAAAAAAACATAAAGACACACACAATGATTTATCAAGCAGTAGGCAAGCAGTTATAAAAGTGAAAGAATTTACTTCAAAAGCTGACAGTACCAAAAATAAATGAAACCAAAATCCTTAAAACATGCTAACATGCACGAGATGCATAAGATACTTTCACAAAACAATATACAGAAAAAGAAACCACAGTATGCTAATGTACCTGTTATGTAAAGTAGTTAATGTCAATCAAAGTAGTTAATTTTAATCAAAACTTTTACAAAATTTTAAAAATTCTACATATCTATATATAATTTTTTTATTTTAGAATGTTGGTTGATATGTTTACATGGCTGAAAATAAGACTGGTTTCAGCATATATATTGATCTAGTACCTGAGAACATAGGGGCTACCGCTGTGGGACAGTATGTATATTCATACAGCTACAAAAACCATACTCCTCTTCCTAAGTGCACTGCCCACTGGCCTATTGTTTGTAGAAGCACATCATACACTTAGTTTTAGTGAGCTTTACTAATAAGATATTCAAATAAACTCTAGGTAAGAGAGCTTGGACTCTGACATTACCTAATTGAAGGCACATCCGTCCCATAAAGTCCCTTATTTGAATTTCTTATTAATTGTATGTAGCATTACATGGCCTCTAGGTTTCCATTTACAGTACCTTTATGGTGCTCTCCTCAAGCAGATGCAAACCCCGCCCCCTCCTAGAGTTACATCAAGGGCCTTTTACTAAGCTAACCAATTTGAACTGATGAGGGTCAAAAACCCTGAGACAGCTGTTTGCAAATGGGAAACTTTCCATATATAGGAGTTCTTGGCTTGACCTAAAATCCCAAGTCAAGTTTCAAGGTTCTTTAATTGGTCAAATGTGACTTTAAGGGATGCTGCTTACAATAGGTAGTGAGTCCTAAATCTCTTCCCCAACTTATTTGCTCATAAAGCACTGCAAGGTTTATAAGTCTTCAAATAATTTACGGTTCTCTTCTGAAGGAGAAACTTATCCCCCTAGGCCAACATCAAAAGCCTCTCATCCTTCCAGTCAGAACTCTGCTCCGCTCTGAGATGATGGGGGACCAGACCTCTAACCCCTGATGAAGCCAGTTTAGCTGGTGAAACATGTTGGGGAGGTCAGGCATGACGTTTTAAGTTGTGATTTCTCACCTCTGTCTACAAGTGTCACCCGCTGCAGATGGTGTCACAAGGGGGCCTTATTTGTTTTGTGTCCATTAGATTAGAGACAATTACCCAAGTAGGAGGCTTCGGATCCCCTACTGGAGTTAGTAAATTGCTGTATATATAAGGCTTTACTGTTAATAGGTGGTGTTCCACCAGACTTGATAATAGAAAAGGAGCTATTCCTTCCTTCAGAAGTAGAAAGGGTTAAATGGTGAGGTTAGAAATCAGGTTTTTAAATAGTGTGTATAGAGGTTAAGAGTTATACATAATAAAAGTTACGTTTTAATGTGTTTTAAAGATAGAGAACTGAAGAGTTTAAGTTTGCCTATGGCAAAATAGTAAATATGATGAGGAGCAAACACCCTGAAACAGCTGTCTGCAGGTAAAAGACTGTCCATAAGGAGGTACTCTTCTTTTACCTTAACATCCGTAGTCATGTTTCAAGGCCTTTTAATGGGCTGGATGTCATTGCTGGGCATACGAGGAATACTACTTCAAATACTGTAGTTGGTGCCAGAGCCCTAGCTTGCTTCTATAGTGCTTATTTGATTATTTTACTTTTCCTATGGAGCATTACATGGTATATAAGTCTCTATACATCTTTATGGCACAACTTTACCTCCACAGAGCTTAATAATAAATCCTGTCATATACTCTATGGGTAAGCAGTAATGGTCTGCCCTGATTTTGTCATTCAACAATGACTGTATAAGCAGACATAAGGATTTACAGTATTATAGAAAGATAGCACAGAAGCAATATTACACAGATTCTTGGTGTGAGAAAACTGTTAATTATGATGTCAATTATTTTAAAAAAGCATCAACTTGTCAAATTAATCTTCCAGCAATCAAGCAGATTTGTAAAATATTATGACAAATATTTATAGAATCTTATGACAATGAAAAATAAAATCTCCCCCCTCCCCATTTTCAGATCATCCACCTAGGTTGAGAATGTCTGCTATTTTATTAACAAATCCTTAATTGTTTTGTGAAATTAACCTTTAATGATCTGTGGCAAACATACTGTATATTATGTGATGATGAGATACAACTGAAAGGGTTTGTCTCGTTCATAAAAAAGCTGTAGGTGCCTCATAGAAAAAAAAAAAAAAAAAAAAAAAAACGTTATTCTCACCTTCCTCTGACCAGCACTGGCTCATCTTGGTCTTCTGTTTTCTTTATTTTACGACTGAGAACGCATGTTACCACTGCAGACAATAAATGGCAGCAGTTGTCATGTGCCTCTGCTTACATCACTGTACAGAGCTATTCACTTCTGAACATTGACGTACATGAGTGGCATAATGCATTGCACTGGTGATGTGTTCATTTGAAAGTAGAAAAAAGAAAGTAGAAGACTGGGTTGTGCTAGTGCTGGTGCGGAGGATCGAAGGAAGGTGAGTATAATATTTTTTTGTTTTATTTTTTTTTCACGTGGCACCTGCAGCTTACTATTAATTTTTTCAATGAAGTGGAAACAGAACACCCCTTTAATGAATCAGAAAAAATATTAAAATGAAAATAAACACATGCAGAATATAAGAGATGCACACAATTTCTTAAAATGGGTGTAATGTACTAAGTTATTACAGCAAAAAGACTTGCATTACAGAAAACTGTATACAATTAATAATAATGGTAATGGTAAGTAATTTGCTGCTAGTTAAAAAAATGTGAGACACATTTTAACTTTGCAATTAGGACAATTAATAAACTATTACAAATTATTTCTGAAATGTCAAGATGCAATCTTATCAAGTAAAAGTGTGGTCGTGAATCCATCACCTTCAGGTAAAATTTCATTTCTAATCTTCTCTAATAGGACTTCTTTTTCAGCATTAGGACTTACCAGGTCATCTTGATCAAAGCAAACATCTGGACCCTTTCTGTACCTTGGATTCTGAGCTAGAAGGCATGGATCCGGTCCATTAGCTTTAGTCTTCCATCAAGGAAATTTTTTTTTTCTTACAAAAGCTACAGGTGATGCATTTTACAAATAGAGACATAAAAAGTTTATACGTTTGATAATCATGTGGCTTAAGTGAGTTATCAAGGACTACAATATTGATGGCCAGTCCTTAGGATTAGTGTTGAGCGATTATTATCGACAAAGTTGAAATCGGCAAGGTTTTTATGGTGATCGAAATTTTTAGATCATGCGATAATTAAGGCTAAAATCTGTGCATCATCTATTAAGATCGCGCCATTTTCGGCGCTTCCTGTAATTTTGGCGGCCAGCAAATCAGATTACAGAATAGAGCAGGGTGAGATGTGTGTGCGACGTCATGACTGGGATGTGTATGGTTGCGATTGGCTGGAAAAATCACATGACCTCGTTTTACATAGAACAGCATTTCCTGTTCAGCCTCAGTGTCTCTTAGCGTCTCATAGGAGTAGGACGTGCGCTCTGCCTGTGGCCAAACACCAGCGAAATTATTCTTTTTCTGCACGAGAAATCTACTATTAGTGTGATCCTTAAATTTTGTTAGATTAGAGATTGGAAATTTTTGTAGTTAGGAAAATTTTTAAAAAGGGGGGGATTACCCCTGTAAAGTCAGGAGGGAGCGGGGAGCCCGGAGCAAAAACAACAAACTCTATAAAGAACCCTGGGGTAAAGTTCACCCCAAGATTTAGTGTAGATATTGCACGCAATATCTTTTTTTTAAAAGTTTGTATTGAAATATTTCTGGATATTGGGGGAGCCTGAAATTTTTTTTAGGATACACATCTTTTTCTAGTAACTGCAGGCTCTGTGTTAGGGGCAAAAACTCCACTTTTATTTCATAACATTTCGAAGGTGTTTCATTTTCAATTTTACCCTTTCCCCCCCTTTGTTTCATAACCCCCTTGCATTAAAACTAAAAAAAGCAATTTTATAGTCACCCCAGGTGAATTTAAAAAGGGCAAAAAATACCGGTATTTTACGAAAACATAAAAGTACTGTTTTTTTTTTTCTTTGGGCGCACTACGCTTTTTCATTGATGCAGTTGCCGTAAATCTGAAAACGAATTTTTTAAATCACCACAGATGAAATTTAAAGGTGCAAAAAAAAAACCGTGTATTTTACGAAAAAATAACAGATACGTTTTTTGACTTTGGGGCCTACAGCTTTGTTCATTGACGAGCTTGACGTAAATCTTTAAAACAACAAAATTTTTTAGCAAAACAGGTGAATTGAAAGGTGCAAAAAAACCGTTATTATACGAAAACATAAAGATACGTGTTTTTTTTACTTTGGGGCATACCGCTTTGTTCATTTAGCAGCTTGTACGTAAATCTTAAAACAGCAATTTTTAAGTCAACCACAGGTGAATTTTAAAGGGCAAAAAAATACCGTGATTATCGGAAAACATAACAGATACGTGTTTTTTTGACTTTGGCGCACTACCCTTTGTTCTTGACCGCTTTTTACGTAAATCTTAAAACAGCAATTTTTAGTCACCAAGGTGAATTTAAAAGGGGCAAAAAAAAACCCTTTATTATACAAAAAATAAAGAAACGTGTTTTTTGACTTTGGGGCCCCTACAGCTTTGTTCATTTACGCGCTTGCACTAAAACTGAAAACGCAATTTTAGTCCCACAGGTGAAATTGAAAGTGCAAAAAATCATTTTATTATCCCAACACATTTCAGATAACGTGTTTTTTGACTTTGGCGCACTACAGCTTTGTTCATTGACGCAGCTTGCACGTAAATCTTAAATAAACGGGAAAATTTTATGGGTAAACCACAGGTGAATTAAAGGTGGGGGAAAAATATACCGTGTTTTAAAACAAAAACCCAAAACGATACGTTTTTTTTTTATTTTGGGGCGCACTACAGCTTTGTTAATTGAGGGGCACCCTTGCAAGAAAATTTCAAAAAAAACAGAAATTTTTTATGGGTCCCCAAAAGGGGTAAAATTAAAAGGGTTTGCAAAAAATACCGTGTTTTTATAGGGAAAAAACATAACAGAAAACGTTTTTTTTTTGCACTTTTTCCCCAGTCCGTTTTTGTTAATAGGGGGAACCCCTTGCAGATAAATTTAAAATCCACCCATTTTTGTTTTGATTAGAGGGATTTGGGGGAATAGCTGGGGATTTGCCTTTTCTTTTAATAAGAGCCCTTTCCAAAAAACTTTTTCCATACCTTCTAAAATTTTTTTTATTTCTAAACATGGAGCAAAAGGGCAGGGGGGAAAGGGAAAAAGTAAAGGGGGGGGGGTTAGCACAGGGGGAAGGTAGAGGTACGAAGAAAAGGGTTTGCCCCTTCCAGTGCTGGGGGGAAAAACCCGGCTTTCCCAGCGGATGGGGCCCAGTTGCGGGGGACCGTCAGGCCGGGCCCAACGTGGGGGGGGCCCCCTTTTTAAAATCTAAAGTAACAAAACAGTGTGCCAATCTGCCCTTTCAGGGGTTTTAAGGGAAAACCTGCACCCAGCAGTTTTAAACCCCCCCGGGTTTTCCCCAGCCCACGGCCACAAAGGGTTCGTCATCGCTTTTTAAAGCACCCCCGCCCAAAACATGAAGCACCCCAAAGCCCAAACGTGAAAACCCCCCCACTGTGGATAATCCTTTTGTTAAAGGACCTCTTTGATGGCAAAATGGGGTTGGGGACCCGGAAAGGGCTGAAAAAAAGTTAAAGGGGATGATTTAGTTGCTCTGACGCCCAGAAACGGGTTGCCATCAGAGGAGGGGGGAAAAGGGAAAGGGCCGGGGGTTAAATCGGAAAAATTCCGGGGGGGCCGGAAAAGCTTGCAGGCCCCCCTTGTTGGGTTAGCCCCCCAACCCCCCTGGATGCAGAAATTTTCAGGAGGGGCCCAAGTAAACCTGTGTTGAGGGAGGGGATGATGATGACGACTTTTTGCGGTTTCCCATCCTGGTTTTTTCCGCAGAATTTGCTTCCCGAGCGCTTACGGGTTGGGACGAGGGGGGAAAGCGATGGCGGTAGTGTAAAATACGGGTTTCCCCCGCCAAAAAAAGGGGAAAGAGGGCGGGTGGGGAAGTCCGTGATATGTTTCCCGCCAGCCAGGGGTCAGGGAAAAAACCCCCTGCTCCTCGCTTATCCCCCTCAAAAAGGTCCAGGACCTCCAAGGCCTGGGCCTTTTTTGAGCAACCCCTATGTTTTCACCAGCGATGTAAAATTTGCTGCCTTTGCCTTTAAATCCCATAAGTAGAGGCAAAAACCCTTAAATTGGTTTAAAAACCACCACCAACATGTCTAGTTCACATGAAAGGGGAATGCATGAGTTGAAATGGGGGGAAAATTTGGGCCAAAAAAAGGCCGCCCGATCCCGGGGCCCTTTCCAAAAACCCACTGCCCACACCTCTGTTCCGGCCTCCCCCTCCGCCCCCAAAAAAGGGTTTCCTAAAAGTCCCCCTGTCTCTCGGGGGTTTTCCATGATCAGGGATCGGGGGGCCCCCGCTTCAGCCCCCCAACCGTCCCCCAAAAGTCCCAAAACCAGCACCACCAGGGGGGGACCCATCCTCCCCCTTTCCCCTTTCCCGGGCCATTCTGAGGGAACCTTTGAGCGCCCGTACAGCGGCCAGTTTTGGGCCCCAAGCCCTTCTTTCTTCCGGTTTTTGGGACCCAGAAGAAACATTTTAAAAACCCAAAAACCTTTTCCCAAAAGGCCAAAACCCTGAATGTCGGCATTGCCGGGCCCTTTTGGCCTTGGAAATTTTGGGCCTTTCAGTTGGTGGACACAGAGGGGGTTTCCCCCCCACTCATGGCCCTCGCCGGCCCCCAATCCCAGATCCCGGGCGGGCCCATTTTTTTCCCAAAAAAAAAGGGGTCCCTCCCCGGGGGCCACCCCACGGGGCCATCAAAATTTTTCCCAAGGCCGTTGTCTGCTTTCGGGGCCCGGGGAAAAAAGTCATCTGCCCACCGCACATGGATAGTACCCGGGGCCAAGGCCGAAAATTTTCTCTGGGGACAGCCCCACTGGGTGAGTGGGTGGTTTGTCTCGGGGGGTTTGCTGTGGCTTTTCGGGGGCTCGGGCAGCTTTTTAAAAACCCGGAGGGGTGGTGCGGGGCTCTTTTTACCCCAAAAGGTCCTCTGGTGGCATCACGGGGGCCCGGAAACCCAAAACCCTTTTTGGGAAATTATTCTGTTTTGGGAGACCTTTTCCCCACACGGGTTTCAGGAGTGGGGAAACGGCTCTCCGCAACGAGCCGGGAGCGGGGCCCGGGGGTGACAAAAACCCCTTGTGCCGGGAAATTTTTGGTATGCGAAAACGGGCGAAATCTGCTGGCCCCCCCCTTTTTAAAATTCGGTAGGCTAAAAAGCACACCCCTTTTGCCTGGCAAAAGTCTTAAACCCGGGTCGTCCAGAAATTTCAAAAGGGCCCTCCCCGGGGGTTTCGGGGATTTCCCTGCTGAAAAGGCTCGAGGTTTTGGAGGTTGCTTTTTCCGCCTTTTTGCCCCCCTTGCTTCTTTCCCCCCTGGCTGCTTTTTGCAGCGTCAGCTCGGCCCCCCCCCGTAACCCGTTTTTCATTGTTGACGTGGAAAAACACGCGGGAAATTTCCCCCCCCCTCCACTGCCCCAGCGTTTGGGGGGCAGCAGGGGCAATGCCATTCGCATTTACAAATGTGACCCCATGGCCGGGAAAAAAGGCAGGCGGGTGGGGGACCTCGGGGTGTTGAAGCTCTGCACCTTTCCTTCCCTTTTTTTGGGGAAGGGAAGCCCCCAAAAAATTGGCCCAGTGCAAAAAATTTCCCCCTTTTGTCAGCAGGGAGCATTGTGGTGATTTATTTCTGGGAAGGGATCGTTGGACACTCTAAAAAACAACGGGTTTTGCCGGGCCGACGGAGGAGGGACGGAACCCCAGATGCGGACACGGAGCCTTTCTCTCCCTAAATTTTCCCCAAGGGGGCCGGGGGCAGTTTCACAATTTCCCTCGGTCTTCTTTTGGCAGTGGTTTTGGGGTCCAGGCTAGTGCAAGGGGGGGCCAAACAGGTTCTTTAAAGGGTTTTTTTCATCTCAGGCAAAATCGGGCTGTGTTGAAGCGTTTCCGGGGGCAGTGGGGGGGGAGGAGGTATTTTCCTAGGGCCCCCGATTTTTACCGACCCTCCCTGTTGGAAAAAAGGTTTTTGGGCGGGAATTTTAGGCGGAGGGGGGGAAAATGAGGAAAATTTTGTTTGCTAGTGCCCCTCGGGGCCAAAAAGGGGTTTTTTGGGAAAAACCAAATCCCTCTCTCACATGAGTGCTTGGAAGCTCAAATTTCCCCCAACATGTCCTCGCATTTTAAAGGGCCAAACAAAAAATTTAAAAACAGTTCTGGGTGGGCCCCTCCCGGATCCCCCGGTTAAAAAAAACAAAAACTCCCCAATTTCCCTTTCCCCCCCCCCAAATAGAGGGGGTAAAATGCGGAAAAAGGGATTTTCTTTATTGATTTAACTGGAGGACATCTGTTGCGTTTGCTTCAGTTTTCAAATTTTCACGGTGGAAAAAAGCAAACGACATGGAAAAGCAGTAGAGTCCATGTTTCCCCTAAACGGGGGGCCCCGCAGCAGGAAAGGGGGCAGAAGCCCTTTTGGGGGGGACCTTGGCAATCCCTTTTTTTACCCCCCT
Source organism: Phyllomedusa bahiana (assembly GCA_025379985.1). NCBI lineage: Eukaryota > Metazoa > Chordata > Amphibia > Anura > Hylidae > Phyllomedusa > Phyllomedusa bahiana. The sequence continues at coordinate 25,252 of JAODAL010022679.1, forward strand.
CACCAAGCATGCCCAAAGCAGGGGGCAAAAAATAAAAAAAACCCCCCCCGAGACCAGCTTTAAAAATTTTATGGTGCACGGGCTATCCCGCGTCTCAAACCGATGTTTTTTTTATGTTTTTCCGGAAACCCCCTAGACTTCTGGGGGAACCAAAATGGACGAATGGCCCGAAACTGGCTGCCACGCCAAAAGAAAGGGGTTTTTCCTGCCCAGCAGGCCCCGCGTTTATATCTTTAACGGGGCCCTTAAAACCCCAGCGGGGGGAGTTTTACCCGACAAAAGCATCCGGCTTTCCCCAGGGTAATGTGGATCGTTTGACTTTATTTAAGAAAGAATTTTGGATGGAAACTCTGATGTTGTTTTTGGCCCCAAATTTCCGGGGGTTTAAAGAATTTTGTTGCTTAGTCTACTTCACATTCCTCCCCCAAAAAAAAAAATGGGGCCTCTTGGAAAAAAAAAATTTTTCAAAATTTTTCATTTTTAATCAATTTTTTTTTCTCAGTTCCCAAAAGTTCATTTTTTTTGGTTTTGCTGTTTAGGAGGGAAATGTTTTAAAAAACACCCCGGTTTATGACAAAAAAACCCTTTTTTCCATTTTTCTCACCCCATCTTTGAAATTTTTTTTGCATTTGTCAATGGTTTTGGGGTCATGTTGCCCCACAAATTTTTTAAAAGGGGGCTGAGGAAGTCTATTTATAAAATTTTTTGGGGTATGTTGCTGTGGGGATTTCAGCAATAAAATTTTGGGGCCTTTGGGAAAAAAGGGAAAAGTGGCTTCTTAAAATGGCATTTCTCCCTCCAATTTTTAAAAAAGTGGTTGGGGGGGAAGTCATTTTTTATAATTTTTTTGGGGCATTTCTGGGTTTTTTTAAAAGCTGCAATTAAATTTAAAAGGGCCTATTCTAAAAAATGTTGTTTTTTAACAGGGCAAATTTTTTCTTCACAATTGTCAAAAATGGCTCAAAGGTCATGCTTTGAAATTTTTTTGGGGCCCTTTCGCTTTTTGGGCATGCCCGCATTTTCTACGGTCCTATTATAAAAAATTTTTGTTTTAAAAGGGGCATTTGTTCTTCACAAAATTTTCCAAAAATTGGGTCATGGGTCTTTTTTTGAATTTTTGGGGGGAATTTTTTCTGTGGGCATTTCCGCTATACTAAAGGGCCCCATTATAAAAAAAAGTTGTTTTAACAGGGCATTTGTTCTTCCAAAAATGGGTCAAGAGTGGTCAAGGGTGAAAAGGGGCTGTCAGAAAAAAAGGAATAGGTTGGGGCCCCCCTGTTTTTAAAGGGGGCCATTTTTGCAAAAATTGGGCTTGTTTTTGCCAAAATCTTTAACATGCATCAATTTCCCCTTTTTTTGGGGACAAAAACCCTTTAATAAAATTAAAAAAGAGGGAAAAAAAAAACATGGGGGGGATTCCCTACCGGGGTTTTAAAAAAAAGTGGTTTTTTAGGGAATTTAAAAAATACTTTAAAAAACCCTTGGGATGTACAAAATAGCTGTTTAAAAAAAAATTTCCCCTGAATTGTTTCAAAAGGGGGGTACAGGAAAAAAATTGCCAGATGTAGGTTATTTTAGGGGACTTGGAGTATGGAGCACGGACAGGAACAAAGTAAAAGAGGGCAATTTTCCCCCAGACGTTGAGTAAAATGAGAAAAAGAATGCCAAAAAAAAGGGGAAACCCCGGGGGTAACAAAGGAGGATTTAAACCCCCAGTATTTCCAAGTTTAAAAAATTTAAAATTTGGGCCGCACTCATTTTCGGAAGGGGGGAAAACGCTACCCGGTCTTGGGTGTGTCTGGAAGGTGGAGTTCTTTACACTTCCGGTTCTGCACTCTGTTCAGCACGGGGCAAATTTTCCCCTTTTCTGCGTCATCAGGGCATTTTTTAAAAAGAGTGTTTTTTTAGAGGGGCGGGGCGCCAGGCCCGGGCTCTCCCGCACCCACTGAAAACCTTTCCCGGGCCCCGGGTATTTTTGGGGGGGTGTTTGGGGGCCGGACAAGTATTGTCAAAAGTTCCAGTTCAACTAAAATGGTTTGGGTTTAAAGGGGGGCTCCCCTTTTTTCCGGGGACTTTTTAAATTTTGGGGGTTTAGGGAAAATTTAATGGTCATTTCTTCGGGGCCAGGACAGGTATAGGGCAATTTTTCCCGTTCAAAAATAAAAAAGGGGGTTGAAAGGGTCCCCTTTTTTCCCGGGCCCCTTTTTAAACTGTGGGTCAGGGCAGGGGTTTAAAGGGTTTATTTCTGCGGTCCAGGACAGGGTTTGTCAATTTTCCCGGGTTTAAATAAAAAAGGGGGGTTGAAAGAATCCTTTTTCCCCGGGACTTTTTTTAAAATTTGGGGGGCAGACGGTTTAAAAGGTCATACGCGGGGCCCGGGGGGAAATTCTAGGGCAATATCCAGTTCAAACCTTTAAAAAGGGGGGTTGAAAAACCCTTTTTCCCGGGACCTTTTTTTAAATTTGTGGGGTCAGGAAAAGGTTTAAGGGGCATTTTGCGGTCCAGGACCCGGTTTTAGTCAATTTTCCCGTTCAACTAAAATGGTGGTTGAAAGGGGCTCCTTTTTTGGCACTTTTTAAAAACTGGGGGTCAGAAGGTTTAAAGGTCATACTGCGGGGCGGGGGCAGTTTATTTAATTTTCCAGTTCAAAAAAATGGTTTGGTTAAAGGGCTCCTTTTTTTGGCACCCTTTTTAAACTGTGGCTTTAGGGGAAAAGGGGTTAAAGGGTTTATGCTTTGGGGGTCCAACAGGGTTTGTCCCAAAGGTTTCCGTTTTAACTAAAATGGGGTTTTAAAAGGGGCTACTTTTTTCTGGCACTTTTTAATTTTTTGGGTCATGCGGGTTTTTAGGGTCATGCTGGGGTTCCAGGAAAAGGGATTTTCAATGGGTTTTCCAGTTCAAGTAAAATGATGGTTCAAATAATTTCTGCCTTTGGCCCCTTTTTTTAATTTTGTGGGGGGATGGGAGGGTTTTTAAGGGGCATGCTGTGGTCCCAAAACCCGGGAAAAAGTGAAAAGGTGTGTGACTTTTTTTTTTGTGGCTTTTTATAGCCTAAAATGTTGTTTCCTAAGATGTAAACAGGGGATTTCCCTTTGAATGTTTTTGGGCTGTTAATTCCGCCCCTCCCAAAACCCCGTTTGGGTTTTAAGAATTTAAGGTGTTGTTTCTTTTCCCCCTAGGAATTTAAAGGTCATCGGAAAATAATCGGGGCTATCGAAAAAAAAACTTATCGAAAGGTGGCCCACTATTTAAAAATAAAGCCCCAAAGTCGTTTGCCAAAGTAAAAACGCTCAAAAAACTACTTAGGATCAATTCCCCTTTTAAAACAAGCAATTTTATTTCTTTAAAATTTGCTGCAAATTTTTGCAGCAATCCGTGGGCTATTTCTTTATTTAGAAATCCCCCGGGTTTGGGGGCCCCTTTAAAATATTGTAAAAAAATTTCCCCAAAAAAAACTTATGGGGGAAACCCAAAAAAAGAAGTCATAAAAAAAGGGGGGGCCAAAATTTAAAAAGAGAATTTAAAAACAAATGGGTTACCCAAATGGGCCCTTATTAGAGCAGCAAAGGCTTCTCTGCCAAATAAAACATCTAAAATTAAAGCTATGGAAGAAAAAATAGTATTTTCTACTGCCTATAGCAGAAACTTTTATAGGATTAAACAAATCCTATACAAGAATTGACTTATTTTATGGCAGGATGAAAAACTAGCAGAGATTCTGAAAGAATAAGAAAATAAGATCTGTTGCCAAAAAAGAAATACAGGCAGTCCCCCACTTACCCTCGTTCCGACTTACATACATCCCCTAGTTACAAACGGAGACTTATGGGGCGTGGCTGAAATTCAACACTGAGTCATGCCCCATGATAACCAAGTGCCAGCATGCCACAGCTGCACATGACATACAGAATGTTAGGTGAAATCTTCTAAAAAAGGGCACAGACAGCAAAACAAAGGTAACAACTGTTCCTTGCACTATCCACAATTTAAAAAATTGGAATTACATCTAATAAATATACCTGTTCCGACTTACATACAATTTCAACTTAAGAACAAACCTACAGTCCCTATCCTGTTTGTAACCCGGGGACTGCCTGTAGAACAATAGGTAACATTCCTTCTCCTACCATCTTTTTTTTCTGCACAAGAAAAACGTACTTGGCTGTCTCAAAAGGTTTTTGTTTTTTTTAAGTGTGGAGATGCATGTTGCAATATGTGTGATTATGCAGAAAAAAGAACTGACTTCAAAAATAAATACACCAATATATCATTATATTATTAAAAATTTCATAAATCGCGACACCACACATATAATTTATGCTATCTGTTGTACAACTTGTGACATGTATTATATAGGTTGCAGTATTAGAAAATTAAAAAGCAGAATAGCTGGTCACCTAAGGGAGATTGAAAATGAGTGAGACATATACTTCAGAATTTCTAGAAATTCACCAAGGTAGTAGCAGTTCATTCCGGTTCTTTGGGCTGGAAAGGTTAATGCACCAAAGAGAGGATGGGATTGGCAGCATGCTGTACGCTGTAGAGAGGCTTTTGGATTTTGGAGCTGGTCACACACATGCCATGGGGACTTAACTACAGGAATGATCTGATGTATTGATCTGATGTATTTCTACTAATAAAAATATGTACAAAATACACACATGCAGAAAACCTAGATATATATAGTGAATAGGTTTTTACATATATGTTCTATTACTCCAACCATATATGTAAATGCTTATGTGTTCACCCCTTGCAAGAGCTATGTTTTCAATAGTTCCCAATTTTTGCTTCTAAGAAAGACAGGTTGCAGGTGAAGTTCATGCTGTGAACAAGAGTCTCTTTACAACTCGAAACACATAAGCAAGATGGTCATTGTACCAACATGCTTGCTACTCCACTTGCACTTTTTAAAGGATTTTCAATAAAGTAAGTGCTATTTTTTATGACATGCTATTTGGATTCCTTAGGATCAATATTAGTATTACAAATTATTGCTGAGTTCTGATCACGTAACTGACATTACAGTTCACTGCAGTTCAGTCCCATTCAAGTAAATAGGAATGAGCTGCAACGATCATGTCAAAATAATGCAATATAGCAGTTTTCACGTAACCACCTCTGTTATTTGAATAAAAGACAGCATTTTTATCAGTGTGTATTGTGGACATGTTTTATTACAAGTTCACTGGTTATCTAGACATAGGCTAAGTGTAACTTTTCTAGATACAAACTATACATAGGGGAGAGCAATATTTATAAATCTGATTTAATAAATCTTCTCCACTATATTACTTCTTGTAAGAAGTTGACAAAATCAGTTGAAACATAGTGACTCTCAGAAGGGTGAGCTGCATTCTCCAATTGTAAATTGGATTGTGAAATACCGAGCACATTGCTACCTTGGATTGGCATTGAACTCATACATGAGATCCAGTCTATGTAGTCACAGAAAATCTTGTATCTGTTGATCAACTGCAGTGACACATTACTTTATTGCTTACTTAATGGATTGCTCCCACTTATTCATAAACTAATTGGGACATAGATGTAGTTTAAAATTCTCTTCATAACACAAAATTGCATTATGACAAAAGGTAGATAACAATGGTGTATACAGCTGAGTATACCTAAAACAAATCGCACATCTCAAACATATTTCAACTTAATGGGCAAAGAGTGTGCCTATCATTAAAGAGAAACTCTTCAGGCCTTGATCAGTGCGAGTTTGAAGGGGTTTTGCCATGAAGTAAAATTGACGTGGGAAGTTTGAAAATTAAATAATAAGCATTTTCACCATACATCATTATTAAAAATTCTGCACCGTTTTTGTTTTAGCTGCTCCTTTAGTGATCCATTCTTTACAGCTAGTCTCCAGGGGATACGACAAGGGCTGAGAGCTCCTCAGTCCTGGTTGCACATGCTCAGACATCACCTCTCGTCTCAGGCAGCTACTGAGTGTTCAAACCCCAGATGCTGTCATTCTACTCCTGTCCCTTGGACTAGTTAGTAATAAGTCAAACTGTGCAAATAAAAAAAAAAAAGAAACCTCAATGAGGTACGTGCATTGATAAAGAGGAAAATAAATCCACAGATTAAGTTCCTGCAGGGATTTGAACCAAGGACCCTTGTGCTGTAAAGCAAAAATGTTACCTCTGAGCTACAGTGTAGCTACTTACAATTCTATACATAAACAGACCTTTCTTTCACTAGAGAGAGAAAAGGCATGGTGATGTCATCCTGCTGGGTCACATGGTATGCAATTCAAACAAATCACACGCGCCCCCTTCTGAGCACACAGAGCTGAAGAGCTGGATGCAGGAGGTATGAAATGACATCATGGCAAAACTCCTTTAACAGTAACTTAAATATATAGGGCTTTTCAGTACAAAGGATACAGCGTTGTTCTGCTTGTATTAGAGGTTGTTGATCACAGAATTCACATGTGTGTTGATTGTCAACAATTATGAATAATAAATTGGTGTTGAGAATCTTTTCAGCATGATAAATTCTGGAAAAAAAGAATTATAATCATTTTGTTATTAATAACAGAGCAAATAAAAAAAGATTAATAATTATAAATTCACTGCTCAAAATAACAGTAACTTGGAGTTAATAAAAAAATAAACGAAATAGTTTTATCAATTGAACTTCCACCCACGCTCCAGCAGCTATAGGATGGACTGCAGTCACCATGGCTCCAGATACCTGTGACAACCTACCAGGACCTTACTCAGTCACCACCAGGCTGTCTAGCTGCTGTCCGTGCTGTATACAGAGGTTACTCTGGATATTAACTGGTGGTCATAATGATGTGGCTATACTTTGTATATACTCTGGCCCTAGTTTATGGGTGATATTCAGCCTTCTAGAACCCAGGGCAGCTGCCCCTACAGACCTGCCGAGCTATACCTTGGCATTGTCAGTTGTCATATGAGCTTGTTTTGCTGGTCGCAGAATTTAAAATTTAATATCATGTCAAATTTCCTAATTACTGCTACACTAAATGATTAAAAGCAAGTACAGTATCTATTGCTAATAAACAATATAGTCTATTACAGAAAACAATTATAATAATTACCTTGTGCAGTTGGCGCATTCTAGATACCCACTAAAAGATCTGTTATCATTTTCAAAGAAATATTGGGTTTGTTCAGTAATACAGCTCTGTTTTGCCAAAATTGCAGAGAAGTCATCGTCATCAAATTCAGCTGTAAGACATGTTTGTTGTTAGTAAAGTTATTGATAGTATCACAATTTTGGTAACACATTACAGAATATTATGCTATAGCATATTTTTTTCTGAAAAACTTTGACAACTTGTCCTTCACAGATATACTGATTTGTATTATTATTAAATCTGATATATTATCAATGTAATATAAATATAATACATGTGAAATAAAAATGGCTTCCATAAATTACACAATGCTTCATTTGGGACCCTATTCATATGCCGGTTTTTACTATCTATTAAAATGGACATGAACATCTTATAATGGAATCCTCTCTACAATTAGGTCTATGTGGTCCACATGCATTCTTGTGTAAATCTATAAAATACAAATTTTTTTTTCTACACATCACTGGGACGGCATACCAACTAGATAAAACTGATGGCATCATCAGAGATTCACATTATTTAAATCATGTTTTTATATTATTACACATACTATACATTGAAAACTTTTTTTTAAATATTCAGTTCGTATTTTATTTTTATTTGACCTTCCACATGAAAAAGGAATTCTGAGATCTTATAGTTTTGACAAGTCACAACATAAAATAGGCTGATTTATTCCTGTTTTCTGCAGCTTGTCAGTTTTTCTGAATATACTAGGATGAGGTCAAGCAGAATAGTAATTGTAAAAAAGAATAAATCACCAAAAAATAAAATAAAAAAATCAACCTTAGCCCTAAATAGGGCTGAGGATTGGGTTTAGGGTTTTTAAGAATTTTAGAGGCGTAGCCTATCTTTCAGCATTGCATCATGCCTTGTATCACTCTGTGGTATAAATGCCAGTAAAAACACTCAACACCACTTTTCCTAGGTTTTGGGAACCGGAAGTGACATGATGCATGATGTCTGATGTCACTCCATTTTACAGTTCATACTCAGCCACAACTATTTTAAATTTGGAGAGGACCTATATCTACAGCGAATGGGAACTTCAATGGGGTCCAGATGTGCGCCCCAGTATGCAAACCTCTTTATGGCTGAACTGGAAGGAGCGTATCTATCCACATGCACCACCAAACCCATGATGTACCTCCGTTACATCGATGATATCTTGTCATTGGATGCGGGCGAGGAGGCCTAATTCAATTCCATAATGACTTCAATAACTTCCACCCCACCATCAACCTCAAGCTTACCTATTCAGAGAGCAAAATCCACTTTCTGGATACTACAATACACATCAAAGAACACCGGCTACTCACATCAGTGTACCACAAACCCACAGACAGAACGGCCTACCTCAGGAATGACAGCTTCCACCCCAAGCACACAAAGCAATCCATTATCTACAGCCAGGCTATACGGTACAATCGTATTTGCTCCAACAAGACAGACCTGGACAACACCTCCTGGATCTGAGGACAAAATTCTTCAATTGGGATACAGACCAAAAGTGACGGACAATCAAATCAGCAAAGCGGCCCCCATCAACAGAGACAGTTGCTCACGTACAAAGAGACCCAGAAGGAAGAAAAGAGTGCCCCTAGTTGTAACCTACAACCCACAGCTGGAGATCCTACGAAAGTTTGCCAAGGAACTTCAACCTGTGCTACATAGAGACAATAGACTCAAAGACATATTCCCAGTCCCCCTCTCCTCCCTTTCGGCAACCACTAAACCTGCGGCGTATTATTGTCCGGAGCGCCCTGAAGGCCCCAACTGAAAATGGCACCTCACCCTGCCTGCAAAACAGGTGCAAGACCTGCAGGCACATCCACACTGCTGACAGTGTACCTGTCCCACAGTCCCAGCAGGTGCACAGAATTAGGGGGACATTTTCCTGCAGGTCTAGCAATGTGGTGTATCTGATTATGTGTGCGCAATGCCCGACCACAGGCCTTTATGTGGGGGAAACAGGGCAAAGACTCAGCCAGCGCATGAACTCACATAGATTCACTATTAATAACAGTAGAACTGATCTTCCAGTGGCACAACACTTCTCCAGAGAGGACCACTGTATTGAAGATCTGAAGATTGTGGTTTTAATGGGAAACTTTAAGACGCAGAGGGAGAGAAAGGAATGGGAATTTAAATTAATGCAAAAATTTCAGACTCTGCAAAATGGGTTAAATATCCATGCTAGTTTTATGTCAAACTATATGTGAACTGTGATGGCCACAAATTACACGTGATGGCTGTGAGATAAGACGGCAGATTTACTGACCCCTCTGTCATGCCTCACAAGTTTCCAGATAGTTAATTGTTTGACTTGTTGTAAATGACTTGTTTGCTTATATTGCATTTTGTTATGTTTAAGAATTCTAAGATCCTTTGAAGGTCCATGTCTTGTGTGTATAAAAAGCCTGTGAATTTTCAATTTCTTGTATATCATCATGTCTGAAGAAGGGAGCTAGTTCTCTCGAAAGCTCACCATCAAATATACTCAGTTAGCCTCTAAAAGGTATCGCCTGATTTCTTCACTCTTCTACTACTTTCTATGGCTAACACGGTACAACATTATACTACTAGTCACTCCATTTTCCAAGACATAGAGGTAACCTAGAGAAACCAGCAGTGATGTTGCACAGGATGTGATGCTGTGGCAGGTGTGGTGCCTGGCTGAAGCAACACTGGAAGGTAAGTTAACCACCCAAACACCATAAAACTCTATATGGTAGTTAAGATTATATTTACTGTTACCATTAGAGATAGAGTTAGAAACAGGAATAGGGTTTGAAAAGAAATTCAGGTTCGGGGCATCCCAAACCTTAATTTATTCACATGTTTGGTCAAACTAGAGTCAAACAGAACAGGGCCAGAGATGTTTTTAAAAATAAAATATCAAATGACTGCAACGTTTGCAAAAAACACACAATATAACTCTTTTATAATATTAAAGTAGATGTCTCATTAATAAAGCATTATCATGTATCAAAGCCAACATGTAGAATTAAAAGTCACCCATATAATACCAGATGGTTAAGGGCCACAAGAGTTGGGGTGGCTCTTCATTCTGGCTTTTGACGGGGGTCCTGAGTGGGGCAACTTCCTCTATGACTTTCGTATGCCTTAAAAAAAGGTATATGGATAGGGGATGGCTTAATTAGACATTCCAGAGAAATCTTTACCTATCTACCTACTAGGGAAGACCCAATATCCCCATCTACTGAGGGACTCTTTATACTTAGCTACCTATTGGGGAGCTCTATATACGTTCCTTTCTAGGGGGGGGTTCCTGTATACTTATCTACTGGAAGTCTCTATATCAGGGTTGTCGCTAGGCAGTTTTATCCAGGGCAAAACTGCACTGCTCTGAACCAGAACCAGATTGCCAGTTCCTTGCTGGCTTTCAGGCAGCTGCTGTGGGCCCAGAGTGCTGGCGGTCTTTTCAACTGCATGCGTGTATTCAGGAAAGCTCCCTGCCCTGTGGAGTACTCTAGTTCGCCACATGTGTGTGAGTAGAGGAGGGAGTTCTCCATGTTCAGAGGTGAGTATTATTTTTATTTGTTGTCAATATTATTGGGGGACACGGCACCTTGGGCATATGCCCTCACCTTAGGAGGAAACCAAATGTCTTGACTCCGCCTGGCCACACTATATCCCTCCTACTGATGCCAGGCTACTCAGTTTTAGCCCAGTGTTCATAGGAGGCAGACGCTGCTCTGCAGCTCTGCTGCATTTTTTATTTTAATTTTATTTATTTCTTTTCCCTTGCAGGAGATTATGCTTTTCCTCACTTGTCAGGGGGTTCATCAATGTTGTCGCCATGTGACGGTGATCCACTCCGAAGACGTCAGAAACCAGACAGTTGTTAAGTTGTCTGTTTCTCCTTATGCTCCAGTCATCTGTCCCCACTTACCACCTCCGTGGTTTCTTTTGGATTCTGATAATCCCACGCTAATGCGAGGTAGCAAAGGGGTGATTCAATGTTTGCTCAAAGACATTGGATAGGTAAGTTTCCCTGCAATCCTTTTGGGGGCAGTTTTTTTGGGAGTTAAATTGTTATTTTTTGCTGTCATTGTCTCGTCGTATTTTTGCACAGCGTTCATTTGCGCTGTGCCCTGTTTTGCACCCCCTGTTCCTCGTTTCACCTTAAAGAGATATAAAGTTCTGCCCTCTCTTTGCCCCGCCCTCTCAAGATCGGTTGTTACATTGTTTGGATGTTGTCAGGATCATTCCAGATCTACCACTGAATCTTTCAGGTGCACCAACTCCCTCTTCGACGTTCCAGAGGACTTGCGTTGAAGTTTGGCAGCCTCTAAGGCCACTATTGCCAGCTGGACTTGCAGCTTGGTCTGCAATCTCTGAAGCCAACCAGTCCAGGGGTGAACCCCATCCATTCCGAGTCACCGCTCATTCCACTCAAGTGGTCGGTGCCCCTTGGGCAGTGCGGCATCAATCTTGAGTTTCACAGGTCTGCAAGGATGCAACCTGGATCTCAGTTCATATTTTTACAAATTCTTACCAAATCCATACCTTTGCCTCAGCTGATGCAAGCTTCAGCTGTAAGGTACTTCAGGCAGCGGTATGCTAACTGAGATGCACCACTGTGAAATTTTTTCTTTCTAATATACCTACCTCCCTATTGTGGGTGACTATATAAAATATCTATATATCAACTATACACTCACCGGCCACTTTATTAGGTACACCTGTCCAACTGCTCGTTAACACTTAATTTCTAATCAGCCAATCACATGGCGGCAACTCAGTGCATTTAGGCATGTAGACATGGTCAAGACAATCTCCTGCAGTTCAAACCGAGCATCAGTATGGGGAAGAAAGGTGATTTGAGTGCTTGAACATGGCATGGTTGTTGGTGCCAGAAGGGCTGGTCTGAGTATTTCAGAAACTGCTGATCTCCTGGGATTTTCACGCACAACCATCTCTAGGGTTTACAGAGAATGGTCCGAAAAAGAAAAAACATCCCGTGAGCGGCAGTCCTGTGGGCAGAAATGCCTTGTTGATGCCAGAGGTCAAAGGAGAATGGGCAGACTGGTTCGAGCTGATAGAAAGGCAACAGTGACTCAAATAGCACCCGTTACAAACCAAGGTAGGCAAAAGGCATCTTGAACGCACAGTCGGCGAACTTTGAGGCAGATGAGCTACAGCGCAGAAGACCACACTGGGTGCCACTCCTTTCAGCTAAGAACAGGAAAACTGAGGCCCCAAATTTGCCCAAGCTATCGAAATTGGACAGTAGAAGTTTGGGAAAAAGCGTTCCCTGCTCTGAGTCTCGATTTCTGCTGGGGACTTTTCGGATGGTAGGGTCGGGAATTTGGCGTCAAAAAACATGAAAGCATGGATCCATCCTGCCTTGTATCAACGGTTCAGGCTGGTGGTGGTGGTGTCATGGTGGGGGGAAAATATTTTCTTGGCACTCTTTGGGCCCTTTGGGACCAAATTTAGATCGTTGCAACACCTTGTGGAATCTATGCCACGAAGAATTGAGGCAGTTCTGAAGGCAAAAGGGGGTCCAACCCGTTACTAGCATGGTATACCTAATAAAGTGGCCGGTGAGTGTATATGCCAAGCTACCTATCAAGGGTACCTATACTCTTAGTTACTAGTAATGACACCTATAAACCTATGTACCAGAGGGCTATATACCTATTGAGAGGACCTATATACCTACCTACTGGAGCATCTTTGTACCTAACTACTGGGGTGGGTGTCTACAGTATATACCTCCCTACCTAATGGGGGCCTATATACGAAAGATGAATGACCTCCTATCCCTCACAGCAGGCACCCTATTTTCTTATCACAGGAAAGTAAGTTGCTGTAGGGAATGAAGCATCATAATCCCCCCCAGTAGGTAGGTATATAAGTGCTGGAAAAGTGAGGATTCTAAAATATTTGTGTGGTAAATTTTGCAGGATTTTTGGGGGAAAGTATCATGACAGGGGAAAAAAAAAGGAAGTGAATGAGGAAGAGAAATTTTGTGTGTTACAAAATTTTCTGCACTATAATCAAAAGTATCGCTCCTGCTTGGCAGTTCTCTGGTGGAGACCGGTAGTAAATAGCCCAAAATCTTCCGGACCGTCCCTAACAAAATCCGCTTTAGGTGCCAATTTTCCCAAAACCAGATGGGGGGGAGTCCATTAATAATTTATGTAAAAAGGGTTTATTTAAAAAAATTTTAAAAACATGTCAAAAAGTATGAAAGTATTAGAAGGGGGCCTTTTTTAGAGGTGTAGATTCCGTACCCACGTGGGTACTGAATCTACACCATGCTAAATATGTGCCCCCTTCTATGAGTGACTTTCATACGTTTTGACATGTTTTAATATTTTTCAAATAAAGCCCTTTTTTTACATAAATTATTATGAGGATCCCCCTATCTGGTTTTGGAAGATGGAGGCTATACGTGGATGTTTTTTGGACTGCATTTAAATACTTATGTCTGAAGAGTGTTTCAATGGTGTCACTTTGTTTGGTCACATTTGGGCATGGTCTGGCAGAGTTATTTGATCCTTAAGTAGTAATATTATTGGGTCTTGTTATTGTAATATTATTGAATCTTGGTATTATATTTATTTTTTTTGTAAAAATAATATGTATGGTACATTTGCTTCATGTATAGGTTATTATTTGGTAACTGTATAACTTAGAGTTATTATACTATCATACATAGCTTTTGAAAAAGCAAATTTGTCAGCACTAATTTTCATTATACTATGCACTGCTGAGGTGAAGAACAGTATGTGAAATATGTGTAAAATAGCAGTGACAGGAACATACATTTTTTCTCCACAAAAATGTCGCAGATTACAATGCTGTGGGAACCCAGCCCTACTGAGCAAAATGTAACACCGAGGGCCCATGCCCTAATTGTTTTAGGACCATAGCAATGCCCCTGCTCTATATACATACTTACTAAGGGGGCTCTATATACCTACCTACTGGGAAGGCTTGTATAACTACTTATTACAAACCTAAATAGGGGGGTAGATTTTCCTATCTAGTAGGGGGCTATTCCCAAATAGGTATATGAACCATATCCCTATTTCTACTTCCCTCTGGATGGGGTCTTTATGCCTACCTACCTACTGGGGGCTATATACTTACCTACTGAGGTGGCTATATACTGGCATAGGACCCCTTGGGGTCATTTTTTATTTGGGGCACTATGGATGGAGAGTTTGTACATGAGGGGGGCACAGGTGGGAAGATGATAAAAAAGTGAGGAGTCTCAGTTGTTTTTGTTGTAAATTCAGCAGGGATGTGTCATGGTTAACAGGGATCATCATGGTGGTCTGGACTTGAGGGAGAAGAAAAGTAAAAGTAAACCATTCATCAAAGAGGACATCATCTGTGAAACCCTGGATGTAACTGCACTGTAATCCCTTACATGTGCTCAGAGCACCGGTGTACACTGCTACCTACCACTATATAGTCATTGTATGGTGATAATAGTGGTCATAGTTAAAAGTTTTTATTTTGGTTTTTCCTAAGTTGTATTTTGGGGAATTGGTTTGGTTAAATTGCTTGATGGTAAAGTATGTGGGTATTTTTCACTATTGGTGTGAATTTTGGGTGTATTATTTGGTCTTTCTATACTGTTGTTATTTGGTAATATTGGTCTTGGTATACTAGTTTTGTCAGTAACATTATGGTTGACTTTTTTTTATTATATGATAATTGGCAGTTATACTACTGTCAAAAGTATTTTTTTGGCCCCCGTACTTTTTTTGCCCGCGAATAAAAATTGCATGTCAATTAAAAAAGTGGTAGAAAAATAATTTAAAAATAATGGCACAATTTAATATTTTTTCTCATTCACCAAACCAAGATTTGTTTTGGTGGGAGAACATATTTAGGGGGGAGATGCTTTTGTTGTTTAGGCCAAATTTTGTGGTGGCATGTCTTATAGAAAAGGGTTTTTTTTACCCGGTGGGCCCCCCCCAAACTTGCCATGGCTATAGTTACACCCATAATGTCAATAAATCTAAGCCTTCTAAACCTAACGCTTAGAAAACCAAGCAACTAAATTTACAAACTACATTTTCGTAATGTAGTTCATTTTTTGTCATTTTTTCATTTATGTTTCGTGGTTCACTGCAGATCCTGAATGTGGATAAATCTACTTTACATTGCAAACTTGGGTAGTTATTTGCTGTTACTGGTATAAGAATACTAATGATCAAATGGTTTTGTATCCCCTAGGCAGAAGACTTTCCCTGACATGTCTCCACTACATATTTCTTTATCCTTGAATTGTACTCATTATTGCCCTTTGGCTTTCTGTATACAGCATGACTAGTTCCCCTTAGGTCTCTTTCTGGAGCCAAGTGATATTATTACAAATTGCTCAAAGGATATAATTTAAATCACCTACAGATTTTGCACTTAAGGAAATTCAGTTTATCAATTTTAAAAATGTACTTTTCCGCCTTACTTAACAGGCTTTTATTTTTACACTACCAATTGTTGGATTTCTGTTAACCAGAGAATCACAGTAAAATTCTGGAGAAACAAACTGTAATTTAATTAAAATGATAAGTTCTAGCCAATATAATTCAATATCCTTGTAGACTAAGTTATGCATTTTGTGTTCTGTATTGCGATCTGCTGTTTTTACAAAAATATGATGATGTTTAAGACCAAGTCAACCTTCACAACCACTACTGTATATTTCATTGTTCCATAGAATCTAGATTGAAGACTGAAGCAATTTTACAAATACAAATCTTGTATGCAAACTTTCAGGTTTTTATAGTAAACTACAAGCACACTGTAGTATGAACATGCAGCCATATAAACTTAATAAACTATCAAATGCAGGTCAGTAAGAATTAGAGTACACATGAAGAAAAATATGACTGTAGAGTTAGAAGCTATCTATAGTATGAGACCATGGAAACATATAAGGGTTTATGAGGCAGTGCACAGTAAAAAAATTGATCAAGAGAGGACATAACCTAATAAAACAAAATGATAGAAAACTACATTAATAACTAAGCTACATTGTATGGTACTAAGTAAAACATTTTAATTGCTATATGGGAAAATAAAGTGTTTGGTGGCCAAGTATGTAAACTATATGATTACTAAAGAGATATTCTGTGTTTTAGTATAGATATGACTTGGGTAAGGAAATGACTACAGTGGTCCTTCAACATACTATCTTAATTGGTCCCATGATGATCATTGCATATTGAATCCTAACTTCATGGAAAACTGATAACTGGTTCCAATACCCTCAGATGTGTTCATTGTCACTCCACTTAAACTCTGTGGGATGTTAGAAAAAAACTGGCTTTCTCCATCAGTCCTATAGACAATAAATAGAGCAGTAATGTTCACACTAAACTGCTGCTCCATTCAGTTAGGGACTTGGAACCCTAAACAATTGATCCTTTGGATATTGGATAAATGTTGTTAGTGGCACAACAATTTTAAAGCTATGCTCACCAGGTGGATTTTAATGTGGAATTTGATGCGGACTCTGCATCAAGATACACATGAAAACCAAGTTCTAGTCATTTGAATGGCCAGTCCATGCTATAGTTTTTACTGTGAACTAGAGCACAGATTTTTTTTACACTACAGATTTCAAATTCGTGGTGCGGAAAAAAAAGAATAGATATGTCCATTGTTTGAAGTGGATCCTCCTTGGATTTCATGTCAGGTAGGCATGACACAGATTTGCCTATGTGTTCTACTACTATGTCTGACTGCCTCTATGAAACTAGAACAGGAATATGCATGGATACCGCTATGATGGTTATACGCCACAGAGATTAATAAGCAACATACAGGTTTCTATTTCTTTTGCTCTAATGTATCGAAGACAACATTTATTCATTAAATACATCAAAAGTAAATGTATAGTTCTGCATAGTCTATTGAACTTGGTGCAGTAAATGATCCTGTTCAGCTAGCATCAGGAGCATGGCAGAAACCCGTCAGACACTATTATAGTCAGTGGGATCAGTCAAATACCATTGGTTTCCGCTATAAAATGGATTTGGTGTCACCTTTGCGACGCAGGTTCTAGACTGAACCTCCGACACAACTATGAACCTGATCTTAATTGTATAGTACAATATATAGTACTGTAGTGTAAACTGCATGTACTATAGATTACTGTACATAACATAAGGACCCTCACTGACTTTTTACCCCTTTAAATCTGTTGCAGCAGCTGCTACAGTGCAGTAGTGCTCCATGTAGTCCTCAGTCAATCAGCATTCAGTGTTCATGATAGAACGGTGATTAGCTGTTGACAGGAGACCAGTGCTGATTGGCTGATCGTTTTCAACAGGTCATGAAGAGCAGCCCATAATATTAGCTGGATACCCCAGCCTCCTGATACCCACAACTGCCGGAGGCATCGCTGACCCTTGCCGCTGCTGGGACACATCATAAGTTGATGCTGTACTGAACTTACATTAGCCCATGAGAGGACATCATAAGTTGAATATATCGCATGTTCAGGACATCAAATGCCGGGCAGTTAATGTATGTACATATAAATATTCTACATACAGTATGAATATTGTACTCATTCGAGCCCTAAATTTGCTAAATATCAAGAATGTAGTGTGTGTGTGAAAATCCTAATAGACTGTATCTATAATGTTTGTTTAAATTAATATGGTAACATATTAACTCTGATCTTTCAGTATCGAGTAAACTGAAAAAATTCAAAATTTCTCTTTGTTAACACGTAAATGAAGAATGTATAAAGGTAAACTATTACTCACTAAAATGTGTAAAAGGGAGCACCTCACAAGTGTCTTATGTACTAGAGATGCTTAAATCACCAGACAAATCAGAAGGCACTGGAAAGATTTGTGGTACCTCAGAGGAAAGTATCCGGTTGAAATCATTATTTACCCTAATCCACAGTAATAAATCATATCTTAGACCAAACAGATCCTATGCCTTGTGCAATGTCTAGAATAAACATATTACAGCCATACAGCAAAAGCAGTTATCAGTTTAAACAGCTGATGGCAGGGATGATATGAAAGTAAAGTTTAAATTGCAAATGCGTACAATGGGAACTTGCTAGGTAATGAATCTAGATTAAATTTCCTTTGTGTGCATTAAGATATACATTGTATTCAGTCGTATATATAAGCTCCTCTTTCTTAAAAGGAACTTCTTTTTCTGTTAGTATATTGTAAAGCTTATTATTTTTGTACTGCTTAATGGCTTTCAAAAACCCTTCAGTATGTCCTGATAATATCAAATTGTAAGGAGGTTTGGATTTTAATAATTTTAGTTAAAGGGATGTTCCCACTACAGAGTCTGATGGTCTATCACTAGGATACGATATCAAATTCATAGTTGCGGGCCCCGAAAGTTACAGCTCAGAATAGAGAGCTTGTGCGCAACTCTCTATTCTGTTCTATGAGAGGAACACACTGCTCGGCTGTACTCAGAACCTCCATAGAACAGAATGGAGAGTCATGTGCAAGTGCGACCGGCTATTCAATCTGAGCTATAACTTTCAGGGAGTACGTTTCCAAAATAGGTGTGTATCTCAAAGGTGGACTTGAGATTTGCCATCAGCATCTATGGTGTGAACACCCCTTTAAATGTAGTGCCACCAGTTTTCACAATTTGATTAGGCCAGGGCTCTACAGTCATGCTGTAGTCACATTAAAATTGTAGGTTACCATTAACATCACATAATTGTAGTGTTTCCCTGAAAAACTAAAAGTTATGGCTGACTATTATGAAGGTCTTGCTTTTGTCACATTATTTCCTTTTCACCACTGAGGTGGTGCAGTGGTCGTAGAGACCAGAGTATCTGCTGTGACAACTGTGTAGACACTTTCTGATATTGTGAACCATGCTCTTTTCCTTAATATAAGCACATAAATAATTTTGCATTATTTGCCAAATGCAATAAAACCAATAAAAAGTAACTATAATTCGAATTACACATACCTGCCTCATTATACCGGGGGAAGGTAAGGCTCAGTAACAAGTGCTGCAACAAAGACCTGAAACAAATGTTAAGCATTAACCAAACTATATTCAAGAAGAAATAATTTATGTAGTTACATCGTTTGTAAGGTTGAAAGAAGACAGACGTCCATCCGGTTCAGCTTACTGTGCTAAAGTGTTGATCCAGAGGAAGGCAAAAAACCCCATGAGGTAGAAGCCAATTGTCCTCATTTTAGGGAAAAAATTCCTCCCTGACTCCAATCTGGCAATCAGAATAAATCCCTGGATCAACGACCCTTCTCCAGAATCCTAGTCATTATAATGTGTTATATTATTACACTCTAGAAATGCATCCAGACCCTTTTTGAACTCTGTTGGCTAATTTGCCATGACAAGTTCCCATAGCAGAGAGTTCCACAGCCTCACTGCGCTTACACTAAAGAATCTCTCTGTATGTTTATGTAGAAACTTTCTTTCCTCAAGACGTAGAGGATGCCCCCTTGTTCTGTATACAGTCCTGGATATAAATATACTGTATCTTGAGAGAGATCTCTATATTGATCTTTAATATAAGTATACATATGTATTATGTCCCCCCTCAAGCCATCTTTTTTCTAAACTTAATAACGCTAATCTTGCTAATCTTTCTGGGTATTGCAGTCTACCCGGTCCTTTTATTATTTTTGTTGCCCACCTTTGTACCTGTTCAAGCTCTACAATGTCTTTCCAGTGAACTGGTGCCCAAAACTGTACACAATATTTCATGTGTGATCTAACAAGTGATTTGCATAATGGGAGAATAATGTTCTCATCATGTGCATCTATGCCCCTTTTAATACACCCCATAATTCTGTTTGCCTTGGCAGCTGCTGCCTGACACTGGCTGCTACAATTAAGTTTACTGTCCACCAGGATTCCCAAGTCCTTCTCCATGTCACTTTTACCCAGCGTTTTTCTGTTTAACATGTAATCATGGAATGGATTTTTCCTTTCCATGTGCATAACCTTGCATTTATCTGTGTTAAACCTCATCTGCCATTTCTCTGCCCAGGCCTCCAACCTATCCATATCCCTTTGTAATAAACATTATTCTCTATTGTCATGATTACTTTACAGAGCTTAGTATCATCTGCAAAGATTGATATTCTACTGTGCAGCCCATTGTAAGATCATTAATGAATATACTAAAGAGGATAGGGCCCAATACTGAGCCCTTTGGTACCCCAATAGTAACAGGAATCCAGGCCAAGTATGTACTATTAATCACCACCCTTTCTTTTCTATCACTGAGCCAGTTTCTTACCCACTTGCACACATTTTCCCCCAATCCAAGCATTCTCGTTTTACTTACCAACCTTTTATGTGGCACAGTATCAAATGCTGTATAAAAATCTAGATATATAACATCCAATGCCTCAACACAATCCAGTCTAGAACTAACTTCCTCACAGAAGCTGATGAGATTAGTTTCATAGGACCGATCCTTCATAAACCCATGCTGGAACGGCGTTATACGTTTATTTTCAGTGAGATACTCCAGGATAAAATCTCTTAGAAAACCTTTAAACATTTTACCTACAACAGAGGTAAAACTTACTGGCCTATAGTTTGCAGGATCACTTTTTGACCCCTTTTTGAATATTGGCACCACATTTGCTATGCGCCAATCCTTTTGGACATAACCTGTTATACAGTCCATACATATAAAGAATAGGGGCTTATCTATGACATTATTTAACTCCCTTAGGACACAGAGGTGTATACCATCAGGAACTGGGGATTTGTCTATTTTCATTTTCTTAAGACGGAGCTGCACTTCATCCTGGGTTAGACAGGAAACATTTAAGATGGAGTTACCTCATCCCTCTGCTCATCAATAGGAGGTTCATCTACCTCGGTAAATACAGTGGAGAAAAAATTGTTTAATAGGTTTGCTTTCTTCTCATCGCGCTCCACAATAACTCCCTCACTACATTTCAAAGGACCAACATTTTCTGTTTTAATCTTTTATATAGTTAAAAAATATTTTGGGGTTAGTTTTACTTTCTATGGCAATATGTCTTTTGTCTCCAGCTTTGCTGCCTTTATCATTATTTTACATATTTTCTTTTTTTTCCTTATAGCTTTTTAGTGCCTCTTCACTGCCATCCTGTTTTAGTAGCTAGTAGCTAGTAGCTAGTTATTTATTGCCTCCTTTACATCTCTGTTAATCCACATTGGGTTTTTCCTGTTTCTAATTCTTTTATAACCATGAGGCATGTGCCTCTCACAGTGGGCATGTTTTTAAAGATCTCCCATTTATTATTCAAAGGCGGCAACAAAAATAATAAAAGGAATGGGTGGGTTACAATACCCAGAAATTTTAGAGAAATTAGGATTATTTAGTTTAGAGAAAAGACGGCTTGGGGGTGACCTAATAAACATGGATAGAGATCTCTCTCATGCTTTATTTATACCCAGAACAAGGGGGCATCCTCTATGTCTAGAGGAAAGAAGGTTTCTACACAAACATAGACATGTAAGATTGTCGAACTCTCTTCCAAAGTTACATGATGAACTGACTCAATGAGTTAAAAAGGGGCTGTGATGTATTTTTAGAGTGCAGTGTAATAAGTTACAATGATTATGATTCTGGAGAAGAGTTGTTGTTCCAGGGGTTTATTCTGATTGTCCGATTGGAGTTGGGATGGAATTTTTCTCTAAAAGGAGGACAATTGGCTTCTAAATCATGCAGATTTTGACTTCCTTTGGATCAGCACTAGAGAATAATAGAGTGAACTATGTTACTATTATTTAAAGGACCAGCATGTAGCACCCAACTTTCCCAGAGCTAATGCCCTCTCACCTAAACGTTTTAGGTACACTCTTCTTGTAGTTGGACCCCTTCTTCTAGAGACAGTTTGTTGGTGCACTATATGGGTGTTTATTGAGTGCGACTGAGTATGATTTTTCAGCTTGACCGTTTGCTTTATCCTTACCTTCCTATTGTCCACTGTCTGCACTGACCTTTCTTCCTGTGATCTATTATGAGAAATCCGCCTGCCCTAACCTTCTGCCAGTGATGTAACCACGTCTCTGCCTATATTTTTGGTACCACGCCTACACACCTGTTATCACCGTGAGTGACCATGTCGGGTGCGGACTGGGAGTGCACTACAGCGAAGTCGAGATCCTTTGTACAAGGGTTTAAAGGGTAAAGCCCAGGGAAAACGTTACACTCTGCTCTCTGACGTTGTTCTTTGGCAAAATTTGTGGCTGACACTGAGGATTCACTACCTAACTTCAGGTTAAAAACTAATTCATACCAGCATTCAGAAAAGTCAAAGTACTATACAGGGGAGATTGCACAAGTGGTAAGACAGGCTGCCTAGTACTTCATGCTTGATACTTTTTTTAGGTTGCATTTTGATCCCGCAATGCTCAGGATCTTGGGTTGTATTTTGTATTGTCCACTTTGATTGTACTCAATCAAATAGTATGGGTATCACCAATAGACTGTAAGCCAGCATGATACACTACACATAACCATATGACTGGAATCCTATAGAAGTCCATTTTATGTGCAATTATAAGATTATGCAGCTAACACCCTCATGAATTTTACGTAAACTGTTGTTTTTAACCTGCTTTTGGATTAGTCTATATGCAAGTATAATGCTAAGTGATAAGAGGCTGTTATCCAGTATTTTGCACTTGAGCAATTTATCCCATATAGTACTGGGACTTTTAGCCTTCTGCTGTAAATGGATCTTTGACCGGTCTCCATAGCAATAACTATGACCTATTCCTGTGATTTGTAGTAGAAGTGATCCAATTTTTTGTGGAATGTTGACTGATCAATATTCCCCTAGCAATAAGCAGCAATTGCTGAAGGAAGTCTTTATTCAGGCATAATATATGACTGTGCTGTGTGGCTCTGTTAGCGGCTTTGCATTTTGGTGTACTCTGATTTTGCGACAAGCCGGGTGACTGGGACAAAGGACCTTTAAGGTTGTCACGGGCGATGGTATGGCATGAGGGTATATGGTGGCCCTTGTTCCCAGGCCCTGCCTGACCGCCATAATGTTCCCTGCTATCCAGCCCCACACAACGCCCACAGCTGAGACAGTCACTGCAAATGAAGGCTTGAGGGTAACAGTTGCTTTACTAGAAGCTGGAACGGTTCGTATAATGCAGAGTAATACTGGTACAGTCTCTCGTGGGTAGCAAAGGTAAAATACAGCTTTGTTAAGGAGCAATTAGGAGTAATCAGAGTCTTGGAGCTGTATGAGCACTTTTGTACTTGTAGAAGAGACACAGGTATGCTCTGGAAGTAGTAGTTTTAGAGTCTTGAGACATTGGGAGTAGTAGTAGGGTAGTAAAGAGTTGTTACAGACCTGATCCAGAGGTGAGACCTTCAGCTGAACGAGGCATGGGTGAGAAGATACTGAGATTGAGACCTGAGAACTTGACGCTGCCAACGCACACTGGTTACAGGTGGAAGACGCATGGACCACTGACATGGAAGCCAGGGGGGAAATTAGTCGGAGTTGGGGGACCCTCAAACACACTTCCGACTGAACAGTAGGCTCTTAAATAATATAAATTGGTAGTCCTACTGGAAACTGAAGGAGGCCTGTGGAAATCCTTGTTGCTTGCTGGATACAGGTTGAATTTAGAAGTTGAAAAGATACTAGGCCACAGCCGCTCTGTGGTACAGGAGAGATGTGCTCTCTGTGGAGCCTCCTGCTTCACTCCTTCCTTCTGGAAGTTTCCAGCTCAGACCGTTATTCTGAGGCTGCAAAGAGAGCTCCCCTGATTTCTTGACATGGCTGAGCCACATATCCAATCAGGTTACTAGCTGATTTAACTCCTTGTTGCTCTAAAAAGAGGGCAAAGTAAGTGCAAGAAATACTGTAGGAGAAACACACAAGAGCAATTATGATAGAACGAAATAAAGAAATGTCTGGGATTTAAATATATGAGCTTACAGTGAAACTAGGCATAGAGAGGTGGACTAGTGAGCAGTTGTAGTGTCTGTAAGCTAGTTATGAAACAGGCAGACGGGACAAGGTTCTGTTTCGGGCCACTACAATTTCCCTATGCCCGAAAAGGGTTTATGTGAAAAACTTGTATTCATGACAAATCCTTTTTAATCAGTTCTGTTTACCCTCCTTCATGACCAGGCACAGTTTCCTTCTCCATAGTAAATGCCATTCCCAATGCTATACCACTTTCTCACACTCAGTTATTTTATAAAAAAAAAAAAAAAAGTGAAAATGGAAAACAAGTCTGTTTTTCACTTTTTTTTAATTAATTTACTTTTAACAGCAAAAGTAATGCTAACATAAATGTTGTAATTGTGCCACTTTTCCAACACAGACATCGATATCTGTAGGGTCATTGGGGGCGGGACTTAAAGTTGTGGTTTGGGCTGTTGGTATCAATTCTATTTACTCTTTATTTCTTGTGTATATGTTTTTTTTATCATTTTATTTTACATATTGTTCCATATAGCTTTGGAGCCCCAGCAGTTACATAACCAACAGCACAGGAAGCAGGAATGTGACTGGTCTGTGTATACAGCGCTCGAGAAGACAGGGATGCTAATAAACCGCCCCTGCCTTTTTAGTAGAGAGACAGCTATCGTTCATAGCCGACTCTTCACCCACGCAGCTGCACAATTAGCACGTAGTTGCGGTCTCTGCCAAATGTTTTAAAATGTCCATGCAGTTAGATGTTGATCGCCTGGACATTTATAGTCAACAGGTGGTCAGCATCTAATTAAGTCATATGTAAATCATTAAAAGGAAACAACAATAAATGTATTGTAGTTGACAAAGTTTTCTAAATGATAACTTACCAAGCAGCAGCAGAAGCCCACCATCCAAGGTTTAGGAGATCTGCTATGGTAGGCTGTAATGAAAAGACTTATGTGTTATCAAGAAATAGTAATTTTCTTACTGTTGAGATAATAAGAAATATTACATACCACAAACACAGAGCGAGGAGCAGCTGTTTTTGCTGGCTCTTCACCTGGATCACATACAGACTGATAATCATAAGATTTATTAAATGCATAAACGGAAATGTTGACAAGCTTTCGCATCAAGCTCGGGTCGATCTCTCCAAAGAATCTACCAATCTAGAAGAACAAAAATTACATTTAAAAACTCATTTTCTCCATCTTTAGATAAATATGGCTCTACTGACAACACAACTTTGTCTAATGGCAGATGCAATCTGCACAATATAGGTACATAGTAACATTCCAATTAATTTTTATTGTCAAACAATTGTCAGCTGTATGCAAACAACATTTATTTACCTGTATGTTTACACAACGTGTTGGATCCCATTTTGGAGCGTTTTTAGATGCGTGTTTGGATCCATGTTTCAGACCCTAAACGGACCCAAACACGCATCTAACAATGTGCAGTGTGATTTTACATTGCTTTCAATGTAAAACACGCATTTGTGTTCAGACGAGTGATCGCTGATGCATGTTTACATGCGTCTTTCCAATCCGTTCAAAGAATTGTCATGTCAATTCTTGATCTGTAAGACGCAGCAGACACCTTATTTAAAACTATAGAGTGTGTTCCTGCGCATTATTTTGGATGTGATTTACGCAGCACTTTTGGATGTATTTTTCGGATCCAAAAACAGATTCAACACGCCATGTGAACATACCCTTAAACCTATTTGACAGATACCCACTCTCACCTTAAATTGTAGGAGATAAGACATTCTGCAACGCTTGCTTTGTGTGCCCTCTTTTTTTGAAGAATATTTTTGTAAAAAGTATAAAAGTATATGTATGGCATATGGCAGAAATGTCTTGCAAATAGAACCAACAAGATCTTCTGTTAGTACAAACTAAACCTTTTAAATACTGTATTAAGGTCTACTCACAAACATTTTGTGAGGAAAAACACTGGATAAAATGCTATACCTAAAATATGCTGTGTTTTAACCAAACTCCAAATATCTCAAAAAACATAATGCTGGGTATGCAGAGTTTCCAGTAATTCACTGTTAAAGTAACATCAATATTTGAACTAAAAGAAATGATGTAAAAATGCCACAAAGAATGTATTTAAATGTTGTGTATGAATGATAAAGCAGTAGCTATGTTTTCATATAGCATTTTATAAGTTGTTCTAAAATAACACTGTCTCCTCTGAATTGCATATTAAATAAAGATTGTAGAAAAGCAGTCACTTATCTACTGTGAATATACTTATAGTAATCAATGAAGTCATGATGGTAGTGATATTGTTAGAAGTATAAGAAAACTTTTTTAATCATCTTTTCTCATAAACGTTTGGTAATCACCAAAAAGTTTTAATGCAGTATCATGCACAAATTAAATGGGCTGCTATAACTATCCACATAACAAATATGTAAATACAAGGATTTGCTAAGTGGGAAGCAATGGGAGGGATAGTGTTGAGAATACAGTATAAGAAAAACAAGAGGAATCCTCTTTTTTATTGATATGTTACTGGAAAGTTAGGGAACCTCTTGGAATTACTTTGATTTCTGCACTGATAACTAATAAAATGTGATCTGATTGATATCTTAAGTCACAATTAGAGGCAAATACAATCTAACTAAAGTAATAACACACAAAATTGTACTATTCAGTTTCTTTTTTGAGTACATTGAGTAAACATCCACAGTGCAGGGATAAAAAGTATGTTACACTCTTTGTTAATGGCCCTTCTTAATTCACAAATGGTGTTTTAAGTAAGGACATTGTTTTATAGGTTCTTTGTCTATTGAATAAAGACATAGATGACCTGGCTATTGACAAATCTGATTTATCAGAAAAGACCATTTATTGTGTCCCATGCTATGATTCAGTCAAATTTTAAAGGACCTGAGACATTGTGGTTTAAAGATGCTTAAAGCTGGGAAGAGCAAAAAAAGGAATTGTTAATGACACGGGTGTATGTCACTTTCGTGATGTAAAAAAACAATGACCTAACCTACATAAGTCAACTACAAAATGGTTGAAAAAGATGATTTGTGTTTTCTAAATGTCCAAGTTGTGACCTTATCCCTATTGAGATGCTATGGCATGACCTTAAGGGTATGTTCACATGGGCAAATTTCAGCACGCATTTAGCGTCGTATTTGCGCTCTAATACAGGCGAGATGCCAGCCGAAATTATGGTAATCCATAGTTCTCATAGAAAACTATGGATTACGCCTCCTCCCGGGCGTACAATATGGTCGTATCGTACGCCCAGGGAGATAAGTGACATGTCAATTACTTACGCTCACCGCGGGTAATGACAGTCTATGGGGCCGACGGGCTGCCGGCTCCCCCACGTCACGGGAGTACACGCCGATCAGCGCGGCTCCCAAACACCTGCCGTAATTTCGGTGCGTACTTACGCCCTGCAATTACGCCGTGTGAAAATAGCCTAAGAGTGTGTTCACACGGCGTCTTTCAGGCGTATTTCAGGGTGTAATTGCGCTACAATGCGCCCCGAAATGTTCGGTAATTACGGTAATCGTAGTTCTCATAGAGAGCTATGATTATCTGACATCTTCCCTGCTGCGTATTGAATGCCGGAAGAAAGAAGTGACATGTCAGTTCTTTTCAGCGAATACATTGTAGGGATAATGAAAGTGAATGGGGCTGGTTGAGGGCCGGTCCACCCTGAGCTTTAGAAGAAGGCATTGATCAGCGCGTTCTTCTAAATACACGGCGTCTTGTGGCACGCACAGGTACGCACCGCAAGATGACGTGTGGACATACCCTAAGAGATTTGTGCCCACAAGGCATCCCAGCAATATTGATGCACAGAAACATTTGCGCAAAATCAAGACTAAACTTACTTTTTCTTTCAAATTGTGGATATCTATGCAATGTGCTCGATACATGACAAACAGCAGAACTGTTTGGTTTTAGTTTAGATAATGTTTAGTTAGATAATGTTTGACTATATGTGTGAATAAGATAGCAATCAAGCTACATTTAATTAATATTCGATTCAAAAATGAAGGTAATTTCAAAGAGGTTACTTACTTTTTTCACCCAAATTCAGAGTACCGTGTGTAGGATTTTATGCATTAAGACAAATTTCTACAGAGTCGAATGACAGTACTATGACTGCTTACTGCAATGGAAGTACATACAGGAGGTTGCAAAAGTATTCATACCCCTTGAACTGTTTCTCATTTTTACAGCCATAAGCTTAAACATATTTGATTGATATTTTGTGTGATAGAGCAACTCAAAGAACCAAGTAAGTAATAGATGTATGTCTAAAACAAATGTTCAGTGAACTCTATTGTGTAAGGTGCAGGTAGATGGTAATAAAGTTGCATTCGCAGAAAAGGCTTCAATTTTCACGACAGTATTCTATTTGGACCTGTGATGATTGCAAAGGATTGCCTTCTCTGATAAGTTGTGGTTTTTCTTCATCAAATGGTTGGATGCTGATGTGTCAGACCAGAATCATCAGAAAACAAGCTGGTAGTGGCAGTGTTATGGTCTGGAGAACATTTTTGTGGCATTTTCTGGACCACTTATCCACGTGGAAGGCACGCTCAATCCTTGCATACCAAATATACCAATACATGCTAATTGCCTTTTCTTAAGTTGATGAAATCTTTCAGCAAGATAATATGAAAAGGCACCCAGCTAGAAATGTCTGACATTGGTTGGAAGAGCAGGACCAAGACTTATTAACTTAATATCCTGACCACCTAAATCCACAGACTTGGACCCATTTTAACATCTGTGGGACCACCTTGATCGACGTGTTTGCTTTAAGGATTCTTCCTCACACCCCCTCCAGCAGCTGTAGGATGTGCTGCAATCAGCATGGCTCCAGATACCTGTGACAACCTACTAGGACCTTATTGAGTCACTCCCAGTCTGTCTAGCTGCTGTCCGTGCTGCACACGGCAGCTACTCTATTAGCTGGAGGTCATAATACTGACTTGAATGTGTTTATTTTTATGAAACTGTAAGTATATAAAGTAATAAAACTGTTTTATACAATCCTTTGAAAAGCAGTCTGCATTATTGTACGTATGTAGTATAGTTCAGCTTGACGATGAGATCATGGCTTTTTGTGTTATCTGCTCTTGTTTGTGAACAAAAACATTGAAAAAGCTGAGATAACATTTTGTGCAGTGATAACATGGTGCATTTTCTGTCATGCTTAGTTTTGCTCCATCTGTATGTCTTCTCTGCTTTGAGATATCTGTTCCAGATATAGGAGCCCCCTTAATGTATCTAAACTCTGAGGGTCCTTCCACCAATGGCAAGTGTGACCTCAGTTCAGATGGAGACCTACACTATGGAATTCTCACCTTGCTTGGTGCCCTACTTTCAGGGCATGAAGGTCCCAGCTACACTCTATACTGATTAAAACAGTTTATGTGGATGGGTGGCGTGCACAACCATAATGAAGGCACTTCCAGCATGACTGAATTTTGTGGAGGACTATAAATATGTTCTGAGTGCTATTCAGAGAACACTGTCTGAAGTAATAATAGGAAACATTCTCTTTTTATGGCAGAAGGAAACTTTTGATTGGTTTCTATTACTAGTAAAACCAAATGTCTTATACGTTTGATGAAAGATACATTTAATTTTTATACAAATTTGTCTCGGGGCCACTAATAATTCCAAAATACAGTCAGTCCTTGTGTTATGAATGAGATAGGGACTGTAGGTTTGTTCTTAAAGGGGTTTAACCATGAGGTCAAAACCCTGCACTGGTGAGCTGTTAACTGGTCATGCATGTGAATAAGGAGGATGGTGCTTGCAGCCGTCCTCCTCATTCACTTCTATGGGAGCTTCCGAACATTACTATGTGTGTGCACTGGCTATATTTAGAAGCTCCCGAGAAGTGAATAAGGATGATGGTCGGAAGCACCACCCTCCTCATTCACATGCATGACCGGATCGCAGTACACTGTGAGTGGCCAGTGCAGGGGTTTTTATTACATAGTAAAACCTCTTTATGTTGCATTTGTATGTAAGTTGGAACAGGTATATTTATTAAATGTAACTCCAGCAAAAATAAAAAATAAATAAATACATTTTGGTTAGTGCATGTAGTGTTGTGCTCACTGTGCCCCTGTTTAGAAGATTTCACTTCACTTTCTGTCTCTCATGTGCTGCTGTGGCTTGCTGGCAGTTGTAGTTCCATAGCTACTGGCTGCTGTGGAACATGGAACTACAGGTGCCAGCAAGGCACAGCATCACATGTTTAACACGTACTGTATCAGCACCCATACAATTAGTACAAGTGTGATGTGGCATGCTAGCACTTATAGCTCCACAACTACAATTGCCAGCATGCCACACGTACTAATTGTATGGGTGCTGATACAGTATAGTACTGTATTTTACATTGGAGGTGACCGGGGAGGAGTGGGGGTGGGTGATCCAGGAGCAGTAATAACCGATCTTCTGTGCCGGAGCCAACAGCACAAGATCAGATTGGCTTGAGGGAGAGCTGTTGTGGCAGCCTAAAGACGGAGGTGCCCGGTGCAAGGTGGGTGGATTAGAGGATGGTAGAAAAGTGCTACTGTGCTGTGTCGGCTGGAAGACGCAGGGGGCAGAGGAAGGCTTGCAACAGTCTCACTTTATTATGGGGCATGATTCGGGGACTGCCTGTATAATTCAAAATTTCCTTCACTAGTAGAACTAAATAATTTTGATAAGACGTACCAACAATATGTAAATGGTGAAAATAGCTTTCCCAACCAACCAAATAGTCCTATTCATAGGAGTACCAATGTGTAGCAAATCCTACAAAGCATATAGCTGGAACTGAGATTGTATTTAAAATAAAAAAAGATTTGCTTTACTGAGTGTTGCAACAGCTTCCTCTAACTGATCAGGCAGTTATCATTATATCATCAGTGGTATTAGCAGGAACAACAACTGTGCTGGTAGTGCGTGTTTGAGTCAGGTGAAGCAGCTGCTTTCCAGGGTTTATGTTCAGAAAATTGCCCATACTGAAAGACAAGTATGTCAGTAATAAAAAAGCATGTATTTCCAGAACAATAATGTCATGCTTTGTGCAACAATGTGATAAGTACTTTGATATGGGAGTGATAAGGCAATCATATGGTTTAAGCATCTTACAAGAGCTGTCTCATGAAGGTATACACGTTATAAGGGTTTCCTTTCTGTGAAGTTAGAGAACACAGGACAGCTCTTGCTCTGGTGAATTCAGCCCTTTTATGTATTCCACTAAGAAATGTGTAATTAACTGCAACTTCCTTGTTCTGTATCCAGATGATAAGATAATCCTTTAACAGGCAGTGTGAGCTCTTTCTTTTTGACAGTGACAACTAAAAATAGGTACTCGGATTGTTTTGCTGCTAGCCCTGGGTCCACCAGAACCAGAATGGGCTGACAGCCTAACAATAAAGACAAAACAAAAATGCATGAAAGACAAATAAGGTACATTATGTCAAGAATTTTACAACACAGTTTTCACAAGAACAATATATCATGTTAAATATTAATGTTATCAAAATTATTTTAAAAAATGTTATCTAAAGAAAAATAATTTGAGTTTAAAAAGAAAACAAAGGTTACTACAATACAGGTTTTAACTAATTCATTGAAATTTTAAGGTATAAACCACATATTGTCTTCCAATCCTCTAGCCAAGTATACACAAAAGCTTAGCATCTGTAATAGATTTCCTAAATTTTAAGTGTAAAATAATATTTCCACATGTAAAGTGTTTCTGTGTTCAGAAATATCAAAAAGAAGATTTAAGTATCCAATCAATATATATTTCACATATAGTTATTTTCAAAAATGCTCAGAGGAAACTGAAGAGGTCTTTTTGGCTCAAATCTGTAAATTTTAGTGCAGACATAAACAACTGTTCCAGTTGAAATGAAATATAAGAAAATTCATATCCATACCTGAGTGTTGTAACTTTTTTGATTTGACATTAATAGGAAGCCACCATCGTCAAGAATTATGCAGTCCAATTGCTGTAAAATATCAGATAAGTTTCATCAGGTTATTTTCTTCCCATTACTTATAATGTCAGTCTTATTACTTATTAAAAAGTAATCCAAAAATGTTTTTTTTTTTATTTCTACTAAATGAAAAATGATTTGCCATATTGCAGTATTTGTCAATTTGTTTTTATCTAACACATCCTTTGGAGAAGTAGTTGGATATCTAAAAAATAACTAGGGAAAGACATATTTTCATGAGGAGGACAAGACTGCAATATTTTGCATGCTCTTCATTTATGATGCTCTAGTGCAGGGGTGTCAAACTTTTTTTTTGCCCCAAGGGCCACATTATTATTATGGTTACCTTAAAAGGGCAATTGGAGGGTTTTAAAGGGTGGCTATGGTGCCACCACTTGCTAGTAACTAAACAGAGTAGTGTGGAGGTGTGTGTCGGCGCTCTGAATCCAAGATGGCGACTCATCACTGTGCTGGCACTGACAACTCTACCAAGTGCTAGCTGTGTCATACATGGAAAATTGAAGAGCTGGTTCTTCTACGTCCAAACCTTGTCCATTCCTGCAGGCTGGAATTGGTCCACGGGCCTTGTTTCATAGTAATAGTAACTGATGGATCTACCTCCACAGTCATTCCTTTGTCAAACAAGTTTATGCTTCTCTACACTGACGTGCTACAGTGTTACTTAGTTGTCAGAAAATTTGGGAGGCCTATAACTGTTCATAACAGTGATCTAGACTGAAGATGCTTCATCACTGAGCCTTTCACTGGGGACAGGCACATTGAAATGCAAATTTCTCATGATACAAGTTTTGAACAGTAGGTATTTACAATATACTGCCAGCAGTTATAACTTTAGTTGTGTGCAGACCAAAAAAGAAAAATTGTGACGGTCATTTTCCTGTGAAAACCTTCTCAACATCAAACTATAAA
Source organism: Phyllomedusa bahiana (assembly GCA_025379985.1). NCBI lineage: Eukaryota > Metazoa > Chordata > Amphibia > Anura > Hylidae > Phyllomedusa > Phyllomedusa bahiana. The sequence continues at coordinate 58,232 of JAODAL010022679.1, forward strand.
CAGCACATTTTTCTAATAAGACTATATTTCATATATTTCTATAAAATTATCAATGACCCTCCTCCCCCAACTGGGAAAACACAGCTGTAGCTCCAGATTTCTATTTTATACAAGTTTAAGAACTCTTACCGAGCTGTCCAGTTTACAGTTACAGACTTCATCCATCTTGCACTGGAAAAGGGAAATGGAAAATTGTATTCATTAAAATGACACAGAGGAATATAATCAAGCTCTGGGAGTATCCTGAAGACAACAGCACATTGTTCCAGAGACAGGCAGAAAATAGAATTGTTAACAGGCAGAAAATCACTTTGAGTTAATGGAAAAGACGTTTGTTATGTAAATTTACAATATTGTGTCAGTTAAATATGTAATTAGTTCGGGTGACTATTCTAATAACACTATACAAAAATCAAGATCTGTTCTTGTTCTATATATATTATGCTCAACAACACAGATTGAACTTGACTACAATAGAGAATGGCACATATTTAGTTGTTAAATGTCAAAGCAAGATAATCTGACTTTCTTGCATTGCTCATTAGATCACTATTCATCTTATTGTTGCAACTTCCTTGTCACATGGATGGACAGGAGCTAAACACTTGTACTAACATTCCTTTCTGAAAATTAATTATCTAGTTGTTGCTCCTTATATAAAACCATTGCTCACTTTATATTTGTTCTTCATTCAATTAACGTGCATTGCCCTGCAGTGTATTTACCAGATACGTATAAATACATAAATTACTGGTATATTTTAAGTGTGAATATTTCCTCAAAATAGGGGAGGCTTCTTTTATATTAGATAACTTATTACTCTGCTAAGAAGTTGGTATGCCACTGATATCATGATCCTAGAGCAGAAATGCTTCTTATTGTGGAGAGCAGCAAACTGGTGAAAGAAGACTGGCCACCTTTCTTATTGCTCCAGCAGCCCTGACTGATCACAGTGACATCACACCCTAGTGTTTGTTATCTCCATCACAGAAGCTTGTTTATGTATGTTACTGACAAATTTTAACTCTTTAGAGCTCAGTAGCTTTGTGCACTACAGTTTACAAAACCTGTGCACTCATATCACTGTACAGCAGAGCTGATATATCAATCACTGCTGTAGAACAGTGGGATGTTCCCTGGGGAAAAATTGATATATGGGTGACTCCTCCTTTTAAAGAATATTCTAACTTGACTTCAATCTCCAGTCATTTCTTAGAAGGGTTTTTCAATTTATCTAAAAGTTAAATACTAACATACTGATGCTCAATGAAATAATAAAAAATGTACTTGTCTTCCTCCTCATTTCTATTCCAGTGCTGGCTCTCCTCTGTCTTCCTCCTATGCACAACGGACTCTGCTACCTTCTTCAGGTCACCCTGAACATTATTACTCGCCGCTGAGCAAATGTTCACTGCTATACCTTGGCACTGGTGCTATTTCCCTCTGGACTTGTCTCCTTTGGTCCACTAACATCTCCCATATACTGTCATCTATTCCCACAGATACCCATTCTCCTCTGGTCCATACTACTTATTTGCTTCTTTTTGATACTTCTATATACATCTATGTGAAGTTACCGAAAAAATTGCCGAAATGTCGACAATTGACATCTATGAGATTTGTTGCTGTTACATGAGTATTTTGTACAGTAATCTGGACCTTCTATTTTATACCAATCTCTTGGATCTGTTACAGTAATTAATAAATTGCACTAAATTAGCATATTACTGTAGTGCCATGAATTTTCTGTACATTGTGTTTAACTTCTGTCTTCTTCTGAATGGGACATTACTGCTGCAGCCGCTGACTGGATGCAGAGGTCACATGCCACTGCCTTACATTACCATTCGGAATTGAACAGCTCAGAACGGTAATGTAAACAAGAAGCATGTGACCACTGGAGCCAATCAGCATCTGCGGCAGTGATGTCCCAAGCAAAAGAATACAGAAGGTAAAACAGAAAAGCAAGGAGAGCCAGAGCTGAAACAAAGGTGAGTAAGAAAGGGAGTATAGGTTATTTTTTTATTTTATGGACCACCAGTAGTTTATTACTTAATTTTTAGATAAACTAGACAACCCCTTTAAGGTTCTTTAATGGGTTGGATTAAACTTAAAGGGGAACTATCTCAAATAGCTGGCACTTCACAGCCAGCATTCTTCCTTCTGAAAGATAATTAATTAAGTGATATCATGGGGCATTACCCAGGAAAGGAACCCCAACTTCTGGAGCATGGAATCAAGCCAAAGTAAGTACACAATGAGAATATGTCAGATCAGGAGCACCTCTATAATAACGCACTTAACTACAGAAAACTGTAAATCGCAGTTGAATTAAATATGTCTGTGTGTATATAACAGTCTATGAAAAATTTTTGGGCAACCCTTTTTAATTTTAATCTTTTTAGTTTAAATTTTTGGGGGTTTGCAACGCCTTTTCAATTTGATAAATCTAATAACTGATGGAAAAATAATATTTCCGGATTGAAATAAGGTTTATTGTACAAACCCAAAAAAGTGAAATAGATTAAACCAAATTTTGACCGTGCAAATAGGGCACCCCAACAGAAAAGTGACATTAAATTTGTAGATCCTCCTTTTGCAAAATAACACCCCAGTCGCTTCCTGTAGCTTTTAATCATTCCTGGGTCCGGATGAAGGTTTTTTTGACCATTTCCTCTTTACAAAACAATTCAAGTTCATTTAAAGTTTGATGCCCCCGAGCATGGACACCCGCTTTAAAAGACCCCACAGATTTTCAATATATTCGGTTTGGGGGCGGGAGGGCCCCTTCCCAGAACATTGTAATTTTTCCCTTTTCATGAATCCCTGATAATTTGATGTGTTGGGATCTTGTCTGCTAAAATACCATCCCCGGCATAATTTTCAAATTCATCACTGATTTTTGTACATTATTCTAAAGAATTGCTGTACTAGTTAACCCATGGACCCTAAACTTTAAAAGATTCCCGGTCCCCGGCATTGGCCACACACCCCAAAGCATGATGGAACCCCCCCAAAATTTTACAGGGGGTACCCAAATGTTTTTTTGGGAATGCTGTTTTTTGGGGAACCATGCAAAATGCCTTTTGTATGACCAAACAACAAAAATCTTTTTTCATCAGCCCACAGGACCTTCTTCCCAAAAAATGAAGCTGGCTTGTCCAAAGGGCCTTTTTGCATACCTCAGGCGACCTGTTTTTGGCGTGCTTTTAGAAACGGCTTATTGCCATCCCCCCATACAGCTTTTCCTTGGCAAAGTGTGCCCCTATTGTTGCCGATGACATGAACCCATCTGCGCAAGATATGCTGCAGTTTTGGGAGGTGGTTGTGGATTTTCCCCCCATGTTTTCCACCCTCTTCTTCTCTGCCTTTTCTGATATTTTTTTGCCCCGCCATTTGGGCTTACAAAACTGTCCCTGGTCTTTCCTTTCCCTTACTATGTTTCACCTGGAAAGACAGGTTAAAACCTGAGACTATGTTGAACAATCTTTGTTTGAACATTTGAGAGTTGTTTTTAAGCCCATGAGCCCTCTTCACGGAATTTAAATAGGGGGAAAAAACTTGCAATTGGCCACCTTAAATACCCTTTTTTCATCATTTTGGATCCCCCCTGGCTATGAAATTTAAAGCTCAGTGAGGTTCAAAACCCAAAGTTGTGCTTCAGAAAATCAGTAAAAGTATTAGGATATTTAAAACAAAAAATATAAGGGACCCAATTTTTGCACCAGTCAAAAATTTGGGGTTTAATGCTTATTTCACATTTTTTGTTAGTACAATAAACCTCCCTTTTAATCCGAAAAATTATTGTCCATCAGTTATTAGATATATCAAATTGAAATGGGTGTTGCAACACCCAAAAAATTTTTGAACTAAAAAAATTTTTAAAGAATTTAAAAGGGTGCCCAAACTTTTTTTATACGTAAAATTTTTCTGAATGACAAGCCTGAGTTAAAATGCTTAAGAAGTTTCCCCTCATAAAAAAAAAAAATTTAACTCCTCTTGGGCAACCTAGTAAAATAAAAAAACTTAAAGACAACTTCACCTGATCCCCATTTCCAGTGCCGTGTCACCCCAGTCTTCTGTTGACATTCCATCACTTTCAAATGGGGAAGACACCACCACAGCAGCAGATTGGCTTCAATGGTCACCTGCAAATAATTTACATCATTGTTCAAAAAATAAACAGCTCGAGCGGTAAAGTAGTAGAGGCAGGGAAAACCTGCACCCAACAAGGTGTGGGTAAACTCCTCATTCGGAAGTGATGGAATATCAACAGAAGACTTGAAAGCAGAGACCAGGATCAGGTGAGTATAATTTTTATTTTTTTTTTTAATTTTACTGGGTCCCCAAGAGTTGTTAATATCATTTTTTAGATGAGGTGGGCATCAAGTTGAAAACTGAGTTTATCAAATGTATTTGAACTGAGCCACTGTATCATTTTAGTTTTACTGCTTTTCTTCCCTGTCAGCATGTCCATTTTTCTCCCCATCTCTACCTATTAATCATGGTTTAATTTTAAATCCTAAATTTTACATTTTGTTTGAAGTCACAAAACAGGATGAAAAAGTTCATTTTCTGGTCATGTTTCTTCAGAAGGGATGGAAGTGGATAAAGATGTAAACGAGACCTTTTACATTAGACACCATCTACTACTGTTTCTCCTTCACCTGTAAAACCTTCCAGTAACCCTTGAGCTATACAATAATGTTTATTCATGTAACAACCCCTCTCACCAGTTAGAATTGTTCTATTTCATTGATAATTGTAGTATTAATTTTTCTACTAAAGGAGTAGTTGAGCAGTTTCTCATCTAATTAATCCCTGTATCCACTAAAGCCACTTGTCAACTCTGTGACTTCAAGTTTTGAGGGTATTAGGGCTGCGAAGACCAGTAAGTCACATTAAGCATGTGCATCACACTAGCAAAAAACACAAAGTTGCTATTCTTTCTAAAAATCACCATTACATGCAGCGTTGCATGGAGGTGGCCATAATTGTAGACTCAAGTGACTTTTTAAATGTTTATTGTGTACAAGCAAAACAAAAAGTACAAAAAAAAAAAGTTTTGCATACCTGCAGTTTTTGATTTGTGGAAACATGCTGACATAGGTGTGTGTGCCATGTATGAGTTCTGTACACTTTGGATTATTTTTGAAAGTGTTCTATGTTTAGGGGCCTTTTAGATTTGTGGCCTAATTTATTTAAACTTTACATTATATTTTGTGTGTAAGCCTCTAGTCGATACCACATTTGTTTTTCCCTACTTGTTTCTTGTTTGTCACAAATTTGTGTGAAGTATTAATGACTATTACTTTCTAGTTTTAATTCTTGTACTCTTGAGGTTTGCTCTCTAAGGCTAATATAGTACAATCTCATTTTTTTAGGTGCTAAATCTTTTAAAAATATGTAGCTCAAAACCAGAATTTTGGTCTCTTCAACTCATAAACCTCATTTATGTATGAAAACGCACATTTAAGAATTCTACGTAAAGAAATCTATACATCAACGGGGTTACTAGGGGGCCAAAACACCCGGCCGGGGTCTTTAAAATTTTCTGAAAAGGGCTGGGTTTACATGGAATTTTTTGTTATTATTGTGAATGCGGAGTATTTTTACAGAAAAAACCTTTTTTATGTGGCCCGGGGGAAAAAATAAGTGTTACACTGCCGTTACATTTAGTGACTTACAGGGACGTCTCTGAAAGTTGTTCTCTTTCTCTTCTTCTCCCTCTGTCCCAACGCCAAGACAAATTCTACTCCACAACCCCTTTACCGGAAAAAAATTTTGAAAACAAAAATCTAATCCCTTTTACAGCTTCCCTACAATTTCCCTATCTCTATACAAAATCCCCATCTTTGTGCCAAAAAAGGAATAATTACCCCCCTTGAGGAAATTTGCCCCCCTATGCCGGTAGTACCCATGAACCAGGTTTTAGCCCCCTTTTTGCCAAAATAGTTTTCCCCCTCCCTTTTC
>JAODAL010022680.1:0-64201 GCA_025379985.1 Phyllomedusa bahiana
ACTCTAGGGGCTACGGGGAAAGTTTTTGTACCCCCTATGATTTTACTTCCATGACCTGATGACAACAATGCCGCCATAGAAAGTGGATCTATTGAGGAGTGTTCATACTATAAAAAATAAAATGGATCTAACAAAAACGGGGGACTGAGAAGCTTTTTCGTACTGAGCGGGGCTGTTACCCTCTCCCATTTTTTCCCCCGAAAATAAGAACCCCCCAAAATAAAGACCTACCCAAAATTTTTTTTAAAGCTTAAAAAATATAAGCCTCCCCTAAAAATAGAGCAAAAAAAAATGAAATTCACTCACCCGTAGCATAAACCCCTTGGGTTCTCGGGCACGGCCAAGTGGAGTCCCCACCCAAAAAACAATCAAAAAAAAGGTGTAGCCAGCTTACCGAGAAGCTGGGTCCAAAATAGTAAAAACTCCATTTTTTATTAATTTTAAAAAAAAAAAAAATAAAGAAAATTCAAAATTCATTTTGTTGAAGCATCCTGTGCGGCATAGTGTAGAACAACCTGAACCCCCTTTAAAAATAAGACCTAATACAGGTTTTGTACAGCTCCCCCACCCATACATTACATTAAAGATCTTTAGATAGGTCTTCCCTTTGTGTGGGGGGCTCCCTGGACAGGGGTGTTAGATAAGGAAAGTGCTATTGTGGCACAATTTGGGGGCCAATGATTCTAAAACAAAGAGCACAAAAAATTCCCCCATGAAGTTCGGGGTTTTGGGAAGTTGTGGATTTCCAAAAATAAAAGGGACGGTCTTTGAATAAATATTATTTTTTCCAAAAATACCGGGTCGGAAAATTTACCGTTTTGCGTACTGAAAAAAAGGCCCCAAGATGTTCTTGATATAAGTCGGTTTGGCAGGTTTTTGCTATTTTTTTGATGACAGACACTTCAGGAAAAATAGGGGCTCCCCTGAAAATAAGACCTAAGCTCTTTAGGAGCAAAATTTTAAAATTTAAACAGTGTCTTATTTTTGGGGGGAAAAAAGGGGGATTAGCCCATAATTGCTTGTCTAAGAAGATGTTTTAAAAGGGGGTTTTTTCAATACATTGATTTGGGTCTAAAAATGTAGGAAAGGGTTTAAAAAAAAAAATTTCCCAAAAACAAAGCTGTTCTGATTTGTTTGGGTTTTTAAAGGGAAAAGATGGAAAATTTTTTCCTGCTTTTTATACAAGCTTTCCCCAATTACCACCTCTTTGCTCTCATTGATCCATGCCCTGTCAACCCTGGGGATTCATCTATGCTGTGCTTATTCCAGCTCAAGATTTTGTCTATTTTACGACAAACTTTTAACCTTTTGAGTTCTGTACAGAAGTATAACTGAAGTGTAAACGCTACAGCCAAACAGAAGTGGGAGCCTGAAGCTATAGAACTGCTCACAGCCTAACCAGGAAGTGGGAGCCTGATGGTATAGAACGGCTCACAGCCTACACAGGAAGTGGGAGCCTGAAGTTATAGAACTGCTCACAGCCTAGACAGGACGTGGGAGCCTGAAGTTATAGAACTGCTCACAGCCTAAATAGGAAGTGGGAGCCTGATGTTATAGAACTGCTCACAGCCTAACATGAGAAGTGGGAGCCTGAAGTTTATAGAACTCTCACCAGCCTCGACAGGAAGTGGGAGCCTGAATTTATAGAACTGCTCACATGCCTAGACAGGAAGTGGGAGCCTGAGTTAATAGAACTGCTCACAGCCTAAACAGGAAGTGGAGCCTGAAGTTATAGAACTGCTCACAGCCTGAACAGAAGTGGGAGCCTGAAGTTATAGAACTGCTCACAGCCTGAACAGGACTTGGGAGCCTGAAGTTATAGAACTGCTACAGCCTAACAGGAAGTGGGAGCCTGAAGTTATAGAACTGCTCACAGCCTAAATAGGAAGTGGGAGCCTGAAGTTATAGAACTGCTCACAGCCTAGACAGGAAGTGGGAGCCTGAAGTTATAGAACTGCTCACAGCCTAGACAGGAAGTGGGAGCCTGAAGTTATAGAACTGCTCACAGCCTGAACAGGAGTGGGATCAAACTGCTTGAAGAGCAAGCTTGTAACTCTTGGTGAGATTACTCTTTAAGTTTCTCTATTAACTTGATTGTAATACTCATAATATATGAAAAGTTATGTTTATACTTGCTTAAAAATTCTGTTCTTCAGTGATTATCTGAAACATTTGTAGACAATCATTATAATATCCATTGCAGTACTTTTACCCAATGATGTGCAAAGTATAAAAGGGGGGACGATAACTAAGAACAAGGAATCACAATTTTGGTGTCTAGTGCTTGTTTTTACCACCATAGGCTTTCTTTGATCATTAGGATTATTTCTCACCTGTTGGTTTTCTACCAATTGAGTTCCTTTGTGGAGGGAGATCCTGAACAGTTGCTCTCTGCCCACTAGGAATGGAAATAGAATTTATTTTCTTTCTCTTACAGCATTCATTTCTTTGCACCCTATATTTAATATTACACTACAGCTGTGTTATAGTTACAAAACAGCACCAGACAGGTGGTGGTGCCATAGGTAAAAGGTTAGCGTGTCCATTGAGTTAGTCAAATCCTGCAGATCACAAGGCATTATGAGAAAGGAGCTGAGTAGCTCAAGCACCCTCTGTTAGATGTAACAAATCTTCAATTTGCTTCTGACTTACTGAATCTTTAGAAAGCAAAAGGGATATTAGCCAAATCAGTATCCCGTATCTGCATACAGCAGCTGTTTCGGGGTTTTACCCCTTATTAGTGTCAGTCCTGCAGCACGGAAGCAGACACAGGAGTCATTTATGGAAGAACAGTATGTAAACTCCTTGGCCCTCTGTTTCCAATTGAATAAGACTGGTGTGGTCATCAAAGAGCTCTTCCCTCATGGTTAACTAGAAAATCTCTCATTGGCGTACGAAGCCAAACCAAGAATTGTGAAACTAGAGAATCACTATGTCATGTTGACTCTAAGGATGGAAGGTGGATCCTCTGGTCACTGCGTAGAGTTGGCATAAACCTACCCCCGGGGAAAGTCTAAGGGGCCCCTTGTCTTCACCGGAGCCCACCGCAAAGCAGTGCAGACTTTGTTGCATGGAATCCCACAAGAGGCTACCCCCAACACGGGGTCCGGGGGGGAAAAGCCGAAGCAGGAGGTGTGGGCCCACAACCCGGCCGGAACGTGGAACGAACTGAAGGGACAGACTCAGCAGGAATAGCATGTGACAGAAGAACATCAGACAGGACACGCATAGACAGGACCATAGACCCAGATGGTAGTGTAAATAGGGTTCACTAGGGAGACACCAACAACTGGGCGCAGCCAGCGGAAAGAGGAATCCCTATAAAGTAACTGCCCAAATGCCATAGGTGGAGAGAGAATTAGCTGCAGTGCACTGGCCCTTCAAATCCAAGAAATCGGGTGGGGAGCACGGCCGCGGCCCGGGGGCCCCGGGGGCCCAAGCGGCACCTTAAAACACAATTTTAAAGTCACTTTCTTCAATGTAATTTTTTAATAAACACAACATTGGTGAAGGTCCAAGAGCTTGATATGTCAAGTCCTTTATTGAAGGAACCCTTTACGACATCACAGAGTGGCCATCTTTGACTTTTCAAGAACTGCACCAACACATGGGTCCAAACCACTTTCATCAAAATAGACACAAAAGGGCGACATGTTTGAATCCCCCCGGGGTCGAGGCGCCGTTTTCCCCGGCCGTTTCCGGGGGAATCTGTCCTGATTTATTGGGGGACGGGCCGCCTCATACAACATAAAAGCCCGCCGCGACTCCCAGTGTTTAGCGAAGTGGGGGCGCTGCGTTTGTTTTTTCCCCGCCGGAGGTAGTGCGATTACATGCGGGGAAATCCGCCCCCCTCGCCAGGGTGGGGGCACAGTGGGGGGGACAGGGGCGGTGGGGGGCGCGCGCCAAAGATTCGCCGTCCGGGGGGTCACTCGTACATGCGGGGAAAAATTCCCTGCACCTCCCCATGTTTGTGGGGCAAGTGCGGGGACAGGGACAGTCGGGATTAGGCGCCGGCGGGGCGCCCAAAAAATCTTTTTCTGATGCAGCAGCTGGAGCGGCGAGAAATCTTTCCAATGTCGGGGGAGTTGAATCCAAAATCGCCTTTTAAAGGCGTTCTACATTCTCGGGAAAAGAGCGAAACATTAAAAATAAAATTACAAAAAAAAAACACTTTCCAATATCCAATTCAAGAATTGGGATATTGGAAAGGGCCGGGAAATACAGTAATTCAAATTCTAAAAACCTATTCTCATTGTCCCCAGAAACCCGGCCAATCAGAATGGGGCGACCTGAACTATTAAAACCTATGGGGCAGGATTGCCCAAATAAATCCACGGGGGGGACTGTTCAAAATACAGTAAAAATGCTAAAAACGCTGATTGGCTGAGATAAGGGGGGCTTGGCTATCCACCCAAAACAAATAGGAGCGAAAAAGTCCCATTCTAGTAGGGCGAAGTTTAGACCAATCAGAATACGAGCGACAAAGTCCCATTCTAGCCATGGGGAATTTTTCCCACCAATCAGAATCCGGGCGGGGATGATTAAAAAACACAGAAAAAAAATGCGAAAAGAGTTGTTTGGCTGAGATAACGGGGGCTTGGCTATCCTCAATCAAAAAAGGGGAGCGAAAAGCCCCATTTGGCTATGGAGAAGTTTAGACCAATCAAATGCGAGCGACAAAGTCCCATCCTAGCCTAGGGGAATTTTACCCCAATCAAACCCGGGGCGGGAAAAATTTTAAAAATACGTAAAAATGCGAAAGAATTGAGGCTGGTTTCGGGGTTGGGCAGCTCACCAATTAGAACGCGGCTACTTCCCCCATTAAACTCTAGGGGAAGATAGCGCACTCAAATCCCCGCGCTCAGCGCGCGCGGATGAATAAAAACACAAAAAAATTTTATACAGTGTAAAACATTCTCAGTTTAAAGACCAGAACATTTCTTTAAAAATAAAGCAGTTTAAAAAACCCAAACCGCGTTCGTCCCGAGACCGGCGCTACATGGAATTGCAATAGAGAGAATTCCAAATACATAATTCAAATTGTAAAGCTATTCTCTTTGGGTCCTAAACCAGCAATCAGAATAGGAGCGACATGTCCCATTAAAATTATGGGGAAATTACCAATCAAATAGGAGGCAGTGGCCTTTTAAAATCCTATGGAAAAAAAGGGACCAATCATATTAAAAAAAAAAAGGGGGGGGGGGGGAACTTCAAAATACAGTAAAACGCAGAAACGAGCTTTTGGGTTGAACACGGGGGCTCGCCACTTAGCCAATCGAGCGCGAGCTGCTTTTTCAAGAGTTCTATGGGGACCAAAATTTAAAGAGCCGCCTAATTTGGACCAATGGGAGAGCAGCGACGCTCCTATGGGTTTTCTAATGCAACTGGTAAAAAAGTTTTATGGGAAATCAAAATTTTTTTCACTTCAGAAGTTGGCCAAAGTGTATATAAAAAGGAAACAAAATGTGCTAAAGGAAAAAAAAAAAAAGACCATAAAAATGTTTTTTTTTTTTATTTCGTTAGAAGGACATAGTATGGGGTTTCAGCGAAAATAAAGAAATAAGCATGATTTTCTTGATTTGAAATCTTTATTTCGTTAGCCACATATTATATTCGTTTTATACAATCGCACAATTTGAGCTTATATTTTTATTTCAGCCGTACACTTTTAACCCGATTGTTTTGAAAACCCAAGGAGCGTCGCTCGCTCTCCCTTGGTCCAAAATTTCGGCGCCTCTTTTAAAATTTCGATCCCCATAGAACTCTATGAAAAGACTCGCGCCTTATTGGCTAAGCTGGCGAGCCCCGCTGCCCCCAACCAATCATCTCTTTCTGCCTTTTTACTGTATTTTTTAACGTCCCGCCTTTGAATATGATTGGTCCATTTTTCTCCATAGGGTAAATGGGCCACTTCCCCCCATTCTGATTTTGGGCAATTCTCCTCCTAGGTTTTAAGGGACATTGTCGCTCCTATTCTGTTTTCTGGTTTAGCCGACCCAAAGAAAGAGCTTTACAAATTTGAATTTCGTCTTTCCCGGCAATTCTCTCTTGGCAATTCCCCGTAGCCCGGTCTGGCACAAACGCGTTGTTCGGGTTTTTTTAACTGCTTTATTTTTCAAAAGTGTTCTGGGCTTTAACTGAAATGTTTTACACGTATAAAAAAAAATTTGGGATTAATACTTCATGCCGCCGGCGCTGAGCGGGAGTTTGAGTGCGCTCATCTCTCCCCTAGAATAAAGGGGAAGTAGCTCACGCCTGATTGGCTGAGCTAGCCGAGACCCCCTAGCTCAGCCAATAGCTCTTTTCAGATTTTTACGTATTTTGAATTATCCCCCCCTGGTTATGATTGGGGTAAACTTCCCCCTAGGTACAAAGGGACTTTGTCGCTCGTATTCTGTTTCTAAACTTCTCCCTAGCCTAGAAGGGGGCTTTTTTCGCTCCTATTCTGATTGGTGAATAGCAAGCCCCCGTTTCTCAGCCAAAAAGCTCTTTTAGCATTTTTACTGTATTTTGAATTATCCCCCCCTGGTTTTTGTTGGGTCTACACTTCTCCCAAGGGGTAGAATGGGACTTTGTCGCTCCTTTCTGTTGGCTGAGCTAGCCGGAAAACCCCGCTAACTCCCAATCAGCTCTTTTCACTTTTTACTGTATTTTAATTATCCCCCGGGGATTTTGATTGGTCAATTTTTCCCCATGCTTTTAATGGTTTACGCGCCCGTTCTGATTGGCCGGGTTTTTGCCGACCAATGAAATAGGTTTCAATTTTGAATTTCTGTCTTTCCCGCAATTTGCAATATCATATTTTGATATTTCGGTTCTAGAGTTTGGGGAAAAATGATTTTTTTGTTTATTATGTGTGTTTTTTACGGGCAGCTCTCTTTTGACACTGTTTTCCGCCCCTTTTTTTTGGCGATTTTTTCCTATTTTATACTCCTGCGCACGGAGCGGAGCGCCCAAAAATTTTTGTCGCGATCTTCGTCTGCTTTTCCCGTTTTTCCGTTCTTTTCCCTTACTTCGCCTCCGCCGGAGCATTCGGGCCCAAATCTGCTTGTTTGGGGGCGGAAACGCCAAAACTTCTGTTTGCGTTATTATCCCCTTCCTCGCATGTTCGGATCCCCGCTTCACTTCCCCCGCCGGGCCCGGGGGAATTTTTGACCCCAAAAAAAAACCCGGTCTGCCCGTCGGAGGGTGCCCAGCGCCGCGATTTGGCGGCCGCGATGGGACATGCCTCGGGGCTATAGAGCGGGGCCCCGTCCCGCCCCCGGGAAAGCCTACCCCCGGCCCCAAACCCCGCCCACTGCCCCCCCCTCTGCCCGCCCCCTTTATGCGGACCGGGAGCCGAAAAGGGCGAAAACCGGGGGCCCCACAGCGGGATTGGGGTGGGAGGCGTAGTGTAAAGCCAAAAAAAACAGGCCCTTAAAACCCATTCAAAACATGTCCGCCCTAAGAACCAATTCCATTTGCCAATGTTACAATGTATCCACTCAAGTCATGATTCCTAGTGAAAAAGTGTGAATTGCTCTTCTAAAGACCTTTTAAAAACCATTAAGATTTGAGACGGGCTCCCCGCGTTCCCCGGATTTTTTTATACATTTTATCACATTTCACATACAGAAGTTACATGAAAGAATCAACAATCTTTGATAACACAATTTTATTTTCCCCTTTTTATAACAGCCCGGGGCTGGGAAATTTATGAAAGATATTGGCAATTTTATGTATTCATTAAAAGTTTAAAAGAAGGAAGATCCCAAGGGGGGGGGGACTTCATAAAAAAAACCCAAAAAACAATAAATTTTTAAAATAAAAATCTGATTTACTCGTGTTCCTCGGCCCTTTTTTCCCTTTTGGCTGACATTTTTTCACTTTTAGCCCTTTAAATTTTAAAAGTCAAAGACTTTATTTTTTAGTCTTTTAAATTTTAAAATATCTGACAAAAAGGGTCAAATAGCTTTTTCGCTATAAATTTTAAAAATTTTCCATTTTAAAAGGCGTTTTAAAATTTTTTCCCTTGGGGTGGCAGATGCTGCGGCTGCCGTCACTGGAATAGGTCCAAAATTAAAAAACCTTTAACCCGGGAATATGCAAACTATAAAAATTTGCCCCACCTCCTCCATCTAATTACTCCATTATGCTTAGAATAATCACAATGCTGAACATTTTCTTTTCTTTCTGAGTGGGAGAACAAATTGAAGTGCTGGGGGTCCGAGCGGTGGAAAAAAAAAAGAATTAATAGGGAAACCAAAAAAATACACTAAAATACAAGCTCTGTTAATTGAAATCATTTGCAATGACCTCTAGGCTTTATATGTGACCTCCCACACCTAGCACTTAACAATGTTTTTTTCTTTTGTTTGTGCTGGATGCTACATACTGCAGTCTTCAAAGCAAGATGTAAAAAATAAAACCATCTCATACACATGTATACAGTTTATACTGTGCATTAAAAGGGTTGTCTCATCTCAAAGTTTCATAGGATGCATGAATGAAATAATGCTACTTGGATCTGTCACTTCCTGGTCAAACTGTCTGTAATTAGCATATGAGCTCCATGTACTCAGACTTCTCTGTTTATCAGTCTAGATTAGCTAAATTACCTTCTCTGAGGTCCAGAGAAGCTTCTGAGCTAATGTAAACAGTAGAGTAATTACTGTCTTTTGTCTGAAGGATCAGATAACACACAAGCTCTCACACCGCTGGCCATGACCTGTGTGATGACGTCACTCCCTATCAGATAGAACAAACAGCAGGGGATAAGGAGTACACAGGTCGGCCACTTGGGGAACCAGAGAGAGCTCAGAAGCTGATAAAATCACTTGCAGCTCCTTAACAAAAAAAGATGAACAACACAATATTTTGGGAAAACATCTTTATTTAGTGTTCCCTATATTTTGAAAGCTATTCTTTGTAGGGAGACAACCCCTTTAAGCCTCTATTGGTTTAATGGTGATGTCACTAATCACTAGCACAGCAGTGCTATTTTTTTTTTCCCCTTGATAACTTAAACACCTATTCCAGTGAAAAGGAGAAGAAAAAGTGTAAAAAAAATGCATAATATTATAATACAATAGTAGAAATCAGAAAGCTGTGAAAATATAAATACAACATACATTTCTAAACAAACAAATCAATCAATTAAATTAAGGGAGGCATGTATGGAACTAGGTGCATCAAAGTGGATTTTTACATCTATTTTTCAGTTTCAAATCCACCTCAATGTATTAAAGTGGTGTTTGTGCGCTTATAAATGGAGTCTATAGTTCCCGCCCCTCGCCTTTGTGTTTGGTGCATTACGAAACTTAGGCGCATTAGTAATGCCCCAAACATGTATAAAGACTATAGATAGGCTGGAAATAAGAGAAGTCATTAGAATAACATGTCAGTGATAGAAACTATAGGACTGATCCTGCTTGGTGGACCACAGGTCCCAGCCATACCTGTGCTGTGCCGGCTCCTGCTGTATGTAGAATAAAGGGTGAGAGCAGCAAAAATACATTTCAGATTTAATGTAGTAAAAATTAAAAAATCTGAATCACATCATCAGGGGTTATTTAATGTAAAATTAGTTTTAGAGTCTATTAATTGTAAATAAATTTTATAGGAGATATTTTTATATTTTTGGGATATTATATATTTTTATATTATTTTATATGATCACATTTTTTATTAAATTTAAATAATTACATTTTATATAGTTTGATAATTATCAGAAATTACTTTTTATTATTGTACTGGTGGAAGATGAGAAATATTGGACATTTTTGTCCTTACAGCAAATCCAGCTCCACTGCGACTCCTCAGGCTCAGGCAGATCACATTGAGATAGGTCTGTCTGTCCGAGCAGTAATGCGCCTGGTTTCGCCGAATCACATTCATATATGTGTCTAATATTACGAGTGTGGTGCGACGCCCCCAGAACACCCCCAGAACACCCCCAGAACGCCCCCTCATGTTCGGCGCATTAGAAAGTCTCGAGTCTTACGAAAAATGCGCCGATCACATTCATTATGAACATTAGACATCGTAGCCGCTCAGTTTGGTGCATTTTACGCCAGAAAAGGGTGGAGAACCCGATCATACAGGTCTCCATAAATGCTTCTTTTTAGTTCCCAACAATGTATTGCTAAAGTGTTAGGCCGTATGCCATAGCTATGTGCGTTCCAGAGATAGGAGTTGCAGCCCAAAACGTAGTGGGTCTCAAGCCTTCAGGTCTAGGTGTAAAAAGATCATGGGAGAGATCTGGGTACTGTCCTTTCACATATTTGTACATGGCAGTTAAAGGGGTTTTCTCACTACAACAATTGTTTTTATGTTAAAGATCTTGCAAAAACAAGTCACTTTGCAATATATGTCCATTAACAGTGTCCTGCCTATTCCTAGATATCCCCTCTTGTATGGGCTGCATCAGCTCCTCAGGTCGCTATAGCTACAGACCTGTTTTATCAAAACTGAAAGGCTGCCACTGCTGGTCGCTATAGCTACAGACCTGTTTGATCTCTCCTGATAGGCTGCTAGCACTGGTTGCTATAGCTACAGACCTGTTTGATCTCTCCTGATAGGCTGCCAGCACTGGTTGCTATAGCTACAGACCTGGCTTCTACTGCAGCCTAGTGGAAGCCAGTAAACACGCCCCTAAATTCAAAGTGAAACCAAGAAAACAGGACTGAGGTGAGAAGAATCCATGTAGTGAGACAACCCCTTTAAATTGATAATCAAGTTTGTCTTGGTTCTGCAGACCCCTCATTCCACTCTCCAACTTGTTCACCCTCCTCTTCAGCCGCTCTAGCTCAGCTGTGTTCTTCTGGTCCTCAGAACTATATACAATATTCCATATGTGGCCTCACCAGGAATTTATAAAGAGGCAAAATTACATTCTTGTCTTGAGGATTTCTGCCTATTTCAATGCAACCCATGATTTTAATCACCTTGGCAACAGATATGCGGTTGATCACTGAATTTAAAGGGGTTCTCCAGGACTATCTTTTCATTTGTTATAGGACTGTCAATGGTATTAAACTTTGTTAATTCATACTTATTAATAACTATCTACCTGTCCTGCTGTGCAGAACCAGGACAAAAGCCTTGTCCTCCCTTTCCACCTACCTCCTGCAAACCACCTGACGTTCATGGATCACCTGGCCTCAATAAACATTTTGTCATCACTCATGGGATGTGCTTTGAGGCCAGGCTCAGCTCAGGAACACTCCCCTATTGTGGGTGTGACTTGAGCAGAGAATAATCTTGCTGCTTTCACTTCTTCCGGCTTGTAGTTTACAAGTGAAAAGAAGTAGTTACATTAGAGTAATTACAGGGGAGGGGGAACTGTTTATCTTTGAGTCCTGCTGGCAGAACATAGTAATGGGAGCAGAGGACAGCAGTTTGGAGCTGGGTGGTTGTGTACTGGTGTAATGAAAATGATGGCTGCAGCTCTGTACAGTTTACACAGTGACTCATGAGTTCTAACTATCATCATTACCATGACAGCAAGTACAAAGCTGGGGGGGATTACACACTATTGTCAGTACAATGTCTAGCAGTAATAACTGTGGAGGGAAGTCCTAGATTACAATGCAGTCTGGGAGTTGTAGGAAAGAGATACTGGAGAACTGTTGACACTCCCACAAGTAGGAAGTTTCACTGCATAAAGTTGGTCTAATGATAGATGAATTAGGAGAAAAGAAAGAAAAAAAACATGTGAAGTTAGTGCAATATCTTTAACCCCTTAACGACCTTGAGCGTATCAGTACGTCCCAGGGCCGCTAAGGGGCTTTGCAGGGGGATCGCTCCGTGACCCCCCCGCACCGCCGGCGGGTGTTAGCGGCAAATCGCCGCTAACACCCGGCAGTAACAGCGCCGGCGGGTGGCTCCGCCTGCTGGCGCTGTTTTACCCATCAGGCGCCGCGGCAAAGATGGCCGTGGCGTCTGAATTAACGCAGATCGGTGCCGCGCACCGATCGTTACGGTGATCGGCATCAGCGCAGCTATGCTGCGCCGATCCGATGACTGGGCATGGTGGTGGTGAGCCTTGTGAAGGCTCCCGTCACTTACTCTGGCCGGTTTGCCCCACTTCCGTCCGCAGACAGGAAGTGGGGAAATCGCCATCTTTGTACAACCTAAATGCATTGCCTATGCAATGCATTAGGTTGTATTAACATCGCGCCCACCTAGTTGTCAAGTACCACAGGTGGCCTCAAATGTTACAGTAAAAAAAAAAAATAAAGTTTTAAAGTACAAAAAAAAGTATTAAAAGTTCAAATCACCCTCCTTTCCCTATTTTACAAATAAAATAATTAAAATAATAAAAAAGTTACACATATTTGGTATCGCCGTGTCCGAAAAAGTCCGATCTATAAAAATATAACATCATTTATCCCGTACGCTGAACACTGTAGAAGAAAAAAATTCCAAATGGCAAAATTGCCTTTTTTGGTCATTTTACGTCACTCAAAAAATGGAATAAAAATGATCAATAAAGTCGCATGCATTCCAAACTGCTAGCGATAAAAAGTACACTTCAGCCCGCAAAAAATGCCCCCTCACTGACATCTGTAGGTGTTAGTGCAAAAAAGTTATTGGTCGCACAAAATGGCGCCGTGGTGCAAATTTCAAAAATAGAAAATGTTTGGAATTTTTTTACGGTACCAAAACATAACGGAAACCCTACATTGTTGTATTGCCGGATGCGTAACAACCTGTAGAATACAGGTAACACATTATATTTACCGAAGATTGAACGCCGTAAAAGCAAAACCCCCGCAAACATGGCGAAAATACATTTTTCTTTTCACAATTTGTCCCACTTGGAATTTTTTTGTGGTTTCCCCCCGTATATTCTATAGTATAGTGAATAACACCATTGTAGAAAGTAAATCTTGTCCCCGCAAAATAAAAGCCCTCATGTGTCTAGTTATGGCTTTCAGAAGGCGAGGAGGGAAAAACGAACGTGTCACTAAAAAAAAACGCCTGGTCCTTAAGTGGAAAATTTTTTCCCAAAAAAACTGCTGTTTTGGGGGTTTCTTTGAAATCTTTAAAAAAACCAGATTAACCCCCTTTAACAAAATTTTCCCTTTCCCCCAAGATTTTTTTGCCATATTTTTTCCCCCAGTTTTTAGGCTTTTTTTTTCATAATTGTATTTTTGGGTTTTTAAAAATTTAGGTTTTTGTAAAAGATAGGCGGAGGAAGTGAGGTTATCGTCAGGGGTCCAAAACTTCCCTTTAGTTGTGCCCCCGGGCAAAACCCCCAGGGACTTGACACACAGCAGGGATTTTTTAATAGCTAATGTTTGGAAAAAATCAAATATAGAGTCCATGCAAAGGCTACTTTTAATAAAAAAAAATTTTGGGTTTTAAATTTTTAAAGGGAAAGGATTTCAACTGGGGTTGAAAAAAATTTTACATTTTTTGGGTAATTCGGGAAAAATTTTTGAATTTTTACCACTAAAGCATTCCCTCCCCGGGGCCCCCTTAAATAAAAGAGGGGGGGAAAAAGCGGGAAGAGCACAGATGATATCCCCATTGCTGTGGGGGGTTTGGCCCTTTTTCCCACCCTGGTTGAATTTAAATAAAACTTTTTGGCACCTGTTAAACGGGAAAAATTTGTAAAAAGGCTTAAGGCTTGAAGACGCTTAAATATCTTTATGGTTAATAAAACTATTTGTTTTCCATTTGGTTTAAGGGGGAAGTTTCAGTAGGGGGGAAACCCAAATTTTGTCATTTTTAGCCAACTATGTGCAGAGTTGGATAAGTGAAAGAGTCAGATGCTCAGTCTATTGAATTAGGTTACTTTGCCACTTTTTTGCAGCTAAACACCAGTTCCCTATACTAGTTTTAGTTATTTATAGCAGGGTTACCATCAAATGCTCAATGCTCAAATTAGTCCATGTTAAAAATAACATCAGTTCAACTGAACTAGTGAAAATATTTAGGCTCAGGACATTCAGAGCTAAATTTTTGTTTTCCTTTTGCCCCCTAACCCTTTAAAACTACCCCTAATCCTACCAAAAAAACCCTTTTGGGAAAATTTTTTAAGGGGTTTTAAATTTGGGTTTTGTGCATGGGCTTTTTTTAACCATTCCGATGGGCCCCTTTTTTTCTAGTCCCTTTTAAAATTTTGGTCCAATTGAAATTGTACTTTGACATCATATCCAACATTACTTGGGGGTTCCCCCCCCCGGGGTCTTTTTTTCGAAATGGGGCACTGGGAAAGGTTTCCAAAAGCATAGACCCCCTTGGGGGGTGTTTGAATCCCCAAAAGGTTTTACAAAGAGCATAACCTGCATCACTGGGTTGGTGCTGCTTTTTTAAAAATGTTTGTTTTTTTGGATGTGCAAACTTTTAAATAAACCCCAAATGATGGGAAAAAAACCCTTTGGGCCCCCCTTGCCCTGGAAAATTAAAGTTTTTTAAGGCGGGAAAAGGCCTAAGAATTTATCACAAGGTGCCCCAAAACCAAAGCTGGATGATGATAAGGGGTTGTGTTTTGGGGATGGTTAGAGGTTACCTCATGTGGAGTCATTTTTTCGCAAAACAAAGGGCATCCCCCCTTGTGAGTTAAATTTTTTTGGGGGATCGGGAAAAATGCACTGTATGCCCCGGGAGCCCCAAAATTTGAAAAAAAGGGTTTCCTGGCCCCCAACCCCACACTAGAGTATTGTAAGATGATGTTGGACCGCATGTGATTTCAGACAAGACATTGGATGGAAAATTACATTAAGTAAATGTCCAGGACCGAGGCGAGGGGTGAAAATGAAAATTAAAGGACATACAGGTCATTAAAAAATCCCTTTTTCCTTTAATTTCTTTTTTGTGTTGGGGTTTTAATGGTAAAACTTGATTTTTTTGGGGCCATTTCGGGCCTGAAAAAACCCAATTTTTTAGGGGGGGGGAAGGGGGGTGGAAAAGGAAGGGAAAACCAAAAAAAAAAAAAAGGGGGGGCCTTGGGAAGGGGGGTAAAAAGGGCCGGGAAAGGGGGGGAAGGGGTAAAAAAGGGGGGCCGGGGGAAAAAATTTTAAAAAACTTCTCCCCTTTCAACCCAAAAAAGGTGGGGGGGGGGGTTGGGGGGGGGTTAAACCAAAAATTGGCCCCTTCAGAGTAAAAAACCTAAAAAAAGGGGAGGGGGGCCTAAAAAAGCGGGCCAGGCCGAGGGCCCCCCCTCCCCCCCCAAACCATTTCCAACCCCTAAACCAGCAGAGGGGGAAACCCAAAACCTGTTTATGGGGAGATGATCACCGCCCATTGGATTCCTTTGACTACAATAGAGTCCGTCAGGTTTTTGTTGAGGTTGCCTGTGGCATGCAGGCAATTATTAATTACTATTGGGGGCCCCTAAACCTCGGGTAATACTGAACAAAGTTTTCCTGCTTTGTTTTTTAAAAGGGTTTCTGGGGATTTAAAAGGGGTTTTGTTTATCTCGATTCATAGGAAAAAGCGGGCTTTAAATTTAAATCAAAAAACCCTGCCCACTCCCTGGTCAAGTTTGCTTTTAATTAGCATATGAGCTCCCTGATTCAGACTTCTCCCAAAATTAGATAAACAATCTCCTGCTTTGGGGGCCAGAGAATCTTGGAGCTAAAGTAAAACAGTATAGTTAGGAAATTTTGTCTAAAAAGACCCAATAAAACACAAGCTCCAGGTTGCCACGTATTGTGCCATGCCCTGGTGGTAAACAAAAGGATGTCAATCCCCCCTATTAAAATAAGACAGAAAAGGAAAAAACGGGCGGGAGGAGAAAAGAAAACGGGTTCAGAAAACTAGAGAAAACCAAAAAAATCCCTCAAAAGGGGATAAAATCATGTGTAGCCCCTCAACAAAAAAAAGATTAAATAAATAAATAAATAAATAAATAACAATATAGGCAAATGTATGAAACTTTTTGGGTTTAAAAACTCACTTTTTTCCCCATAGAAATTCTGGGGGAAAAAAAAGTGAGTTTTAGACCAAAAACCTTTCATACATGGGGCCCCTAAATTTTGGAAAAACCCTTTTTAGGGCAAAATGCCCCAAACAGGGCCCAACGCCATCTTTTGGTCAATTTTTGGGGGGGAAAAAACCATTTTGCCCCCACTTCTTGTTGTAAAAAACGGGCCCTTTGGGAACCAAAACTAGGCGCATTATAAGCCGGGCAGACTTTTTGTTAATGCCCCCTAAATTGGGGGCACGGGCCCGGCCCCCCCCATGGCACAATGGGGTATTGGGGGCGCACAAAATTAGGTTATGCCCTCCGCCCGGGCAAGGCGCCATGAAGGCGAAATTAAACATATACTACCAAATATGGCATGCGGCAAAGTTGCCCCCACTGCACCTTTTTTGAAGCTTTGCGCCTTTTGGCCCGTTGCCCCTTTCTTAGGTCTTTTTGGGGTATCGTGACACCAGTTTTTAGAAAATTTATGGGGAATTTCAGGCGCCCCTTTACACTGTTTTTAATGACCTAAAACGGGAGGGATAGGGGCATTTTTTTTCGGACATTTCGACCCTTGGGGGTTCCCTTTATGTTGAAAGTTTAATTTTGTATGAGAAAACCCCTTTTAAATTTTATCTAAAGGGGTTTATTTATGTATTATATATTATATAAAAATATATATTTATATATATTTATATATGGTACAAATATATGCATACATAAATATCAAATATATATTAAAAAATTATATTTTTAATTATATATTTTAATATATATATATTATATTTTTTAATATATAAATATACTGTATATTTTATTTTATTTTTTTTATTTATTTTTTTCTGTTATGGGGCAATCATTTAAAAACTTGTCTTGAAACCGCACCTTTTTTTATTAACCCCCGTGGGGGCAAAACAAGGTGATAAAAAAAATTTCTCCAGCACCACTGGGTCCTTATTGCAACCAGTGATTGGATGAGCAGGCGTTCACAACCATTTTTTCTCTTTACAAGGAAGGGGGGACCCCCCAGGACCCGGAAGTGGGGCAGGGAAGGTACAGTAAGTCTTCTTTTCCTTTTTTAATATGGTAGCCCCTTTTTTACAGAAAAAATAAAAAGCCCCCAAAAAAAAAATCCTTTAAAAATTGTGTGGTTTCAATAAACAATTGGATTCACTCTTGGGGCCCAAAATTTCTTTTTTTGCTTAAACTGGAGTTTCCCAATTTTAATTTTTTGTTTTTTGACATTGTTTTAGTGGGCTTCCCCTTCCCTTTTGGAATTTAATTTTTTTAGACCTGGATTTTTGGAAATAAGCGTTAAAGCATTTTCCCATAACGGATTCCCCTTTCCCCGGTCTTTTGGGAGTTAGAGGGTTTACGATGTCTCTGTGAATTTACCTGGTTACCCTTTACAATTTGGGGTAAAGATTTATCATTGGAAATCTGACTGCTAATTAATGCTGTTTAGTGCATGACCACAAGATGTTCATCATAGTCAATCATTCTTCACTGTTACCATGGTAACACTGCTTAAGGTATCCTAAATACGTTACTATCAGTTGGATACATTTGTAAGGAGCACCAAAGAAAGGACATCAATGTCACAAGTATCGTCTCAAATGTTCATTTTGGTACCCTCCCTTTTCACTTTTCAAAAAAGAAAAAAAAAAAAAAAAAAAGAAAAATATAAAAATAAAATACATATATAAACTATAAATTATAAAATAATAATAAATAATAAAACAATAATAAATATGTGTGTGTGTGTTTGTTGGGGTTACGGTTTGAAAAACCCAAAGTTTTATACCAATAAAAAAAGCCCCATCTGCAGGTTTTTTCTTCACTCTCTGACATGAAATCAGAATAAACCTTCCCCCTTTTTTGATCAAAATTACCAAAAATTTTTTCTATTTACCCCTTTCCCAAAAAATGAAGGGAAATTTTTTGGGAAGGGAATTTTATTTTCTTTTTGCAAAGTTTTAAAAGTTTCCCCTAAACCCCGGGTTTTCTCCCCCTTTAAACCTTTTTTTGGGGAAACCCCCCCATAGTGAGGGTCAGGTTCTGGAAGCTTCTGATAGGTTTATTGGCAAAATCTGAGTTAATTAAAAGACACCGTGGGGGATGTATTTTTAAGGGCACCAGAAACGGGAATGTTCTGTGGTGTAACATTTATAAGGGAAAATCTAAAGAAATCAGCCAAGATATCAAGAAAAGAAAATTGGGGGACTTGCAAAGTCCCGGGGTCATCCTTGGGTTCCCAATTTTCCAGATACCTGGGGAAGGGGGCCTTTATTCATCCCGTCAAAACCGTTTAACAAGTACAAACAAAAAATGGGACTGTCCCGCCCCATACTGTCAGGAAGGAGACGGTTCGTGTCTCGGGAAAGGCGTGCTTTTTGGGCCAACTGTGGCTTTTATACCCCCAAGGGAAACCCCAAAAACAAATCTAGTTTTCACAAAAATAAATCAAAAAAAAACTGCAATTTTTTTGGGCCATTTCCCCAGCTCAATGGCGGATTTTGGGAATGAACCCAGTTTGCGGCCCGCTCTAGCCTATTTCCTAACCCCGGGGGAAAATTTTTAACGTTTCTGGGTAATTGCCCGGGGCCCCCAGCTCAATACCCCACTGCCCCAGGGGAAAAAAAATCAGATGGGTAAAAAATGTTTTTTTTGGGAAAATAACGTTTCCCCTTTTTTTGTTTTTTTTTTTTCTTAAATTTTTTGTGTTTGGGAAATCAAAAGACATGAGGGCCGTTGAGCCGATTGCGAGCTTGCGAAATTGGGGCCCCCCCATACCAACTAATTTCCTCATATTTAAAATTTTTCCAAATGTTCTTATTTTTTTTCTGCCCCACGGTTGGGGGAGTGGGGGGTTTTCCTTTTGCTTTGTGTTGGACACCCAAGGGAAATGCTGGGGAGCCCCCTTAATCTAAAGTAAGGGTAAACACTTAAATTTGGCTTTTTAAGCCGCATGGGCACCACAAGTACAGTACGGGCCAAAAGTTTGGAACCAAACCCTTTTCCCTTCCAAGAGTTTTCTGTATTTTCTTTACTACTTTCATGAACTGGTCTAATGTCCCCAAACCCTTTTGTTCTTTTCCCCCCAAACAAATTATCTTCCCGCTTGTTGCCCCTAGCAAAGGTTTTTTCCCAGACTTGTTGGGGGTAAGTCACAAGGGAATGGGGGGAAATTTGACCGTGTCATGAAAGGGGTCTTTAAAAACAGAAAAAAGGGTTGGAATGAGAAGGTGGGGGGTCCAAATAGGGTCTGTACTAAAAATATTTTTATGGAAACCCCTTCCCGTATCCCTTTTTTATAGCAATGGAGTCCAAACAACCCCCGCCCTAAAGCATTTAGGGTATTGGTAAGCTTTTTTATTGGTTTTTTTTATTTGTGCAATCTGCCCATGCCCTTATACTGTGGGGGTTTTCGCAAAGCTGGTAAAGAAAGGGATTTAAAATAATGTGCCCAAACCCTTTTTGGGTTCCCCCAGTTTTGGGGTATGTGAGCTGCTTTCTCGCAATTCCCGCACTATTTAATTTTTCCCCCGGTAAAATTTTTGGTAGAGTTCCTGCCTTTCTGGGGTTTTAGTTAGTCCAGCCAAATTTAAAATGTGAAATGCAGTGTTTTTTGAGGTTAAATAATGTCCCCTTTTTTTGTATGTTTTTTTTTTTAGTTAAAACCAATACTTATATGCAAAACCCTTTCCTACTAAACCCTTTTCCTAACAAATTTCCTAGAGCGAAAAACCCTTAAAAAAGGGGGTTGGCTCACTACAGGGATCGCTGCTTTTTTTTTTAAAGTTTTTTCAAAAACCCAAATCACTTTGGGAAAATGTGTCCATTTTTCAGGGTCCTTTCCTTTTTCCCCAAAATTCCCTTTTGTAGGGGTGCTTTTAAAAATCCTCAGGTCGTATTAAGCTCAGGGGAAACCGTTTTTTCCTCCTGAAAAAAAGGCCCGTAAACATGCCCCGAATTAAAAAATTTAAAGTAAGAAAAAAGGGGAGGTAAGGGTCAAAGTTTGTAGGGGAGAAACCCCTTTAAAACTAAACCTTTTTCAATTTTTAAATTTGTTTCATCTAAACTTGGCCAACCAAACCTTCTCTTCTTCCATTTACAGAGATATTAAAAAGGACGAAAATAGACCCATTTGTAACTTTTCTTTGTTTAGATGGAACCCCCACCTAAAAACCCTCGGATATTATGCTTAAAAAAACTGTAAAAATTTTCTGGGAAAATATTTTTTAAATCCCAAGGGTTTTAAATTTAATCTCCCTTTGGGCCAAAAAATAAAGTTGACCAGGGCCCTCCAGCTCCCAAAGTTTCCCGAATTGTAATCGTCTTGCTTATGACCCGGGGTCCTTTGCCACCCATCAGGTACTAGGTGTGACTTCTACATCCGCATCCCCTATTGCAACATCCCAATTGCCTTTTGTTTTTTCCAAAAACCGTTATCATCACTTATATTTCGACATTTTATGAAGGGGGGCGCTTCAAATGAATTGTTAAATCTCATTTTTTAATGTTTTAAAGTGCCCCGAATGTTTAAAGTGTTTTTTTTGGCGGGGTTTTTATTTGGGGTAAAGTCCCCCCCCCGCCTGCCTGTTTGGGGGGGCATTATGGGAACTTAGGCGGGATTAAAATAATGCCCAAATAGATAAAGGCCATAGACGGCTGGAAAAAAGAGAAGTCAAAAAGAATAGAAAGTCAGTGATAGAAATAAGGGACGATCCCGCTTGGAGGGGCCAAGGGCCCAGCAAAACCTGTGCTGGGGGCCCCGGGTCTTGCTGGATGTAGAATAAAGGGTTTAGAGCAGCAAAAAAAACATTTTTACATTTAATGTGGCAAAATAAAAAATGTTAAAATCTGAACAACATCTTCATTGGTTAATTTATACATGTACAAGTATTTTAGATTCTATTAATTGTAAATACATTTTATAGTAGATATTATATATTTTTGGGGACCATAAATATTTTTTATACTTAATTTAATATGATAACATTTTTCATTAAATTTAATAATAACATTATATACAGTTTTGATATTATTTATAAAAATTACTTTATGTATTATTGCACTTGTGAAGCTGAGAAATATTGGACATTTATTTGCCCTAACATTTAATCCATCACCACTGCGACTCCTCAGGCTCAGGAGAGTAGACAACATTGACAAAGTCTGCCCTGCCAGCAGTAATGCACTGTGATTTGGCCGAACCACATTTCATAAATGTGTTTATAATATTACGAGAGTTGTGGTGCGGCGCGCCCCAGAGAACGTCTCCAGAACACACCTAGAATCACCCTCCTTCGATAGTGTTGTGCAATAGAAATGTCGAGTCTTATGAAACAATGCCCTAACACATTCATTAGGTGCATTAGACATCGTAGCCGCTCACTTAGGCGCATTTTACGCCAGAAAAGGGTGAAAAACCCGATCATACAGGTCGCCCCTAATGTCTACCTCATGTGTTTCCAGAACGTCCTGTCCAGTATAATAAAGCAGAAATGGGTGGAATGAATCCTCATCTCAGTGTTGCCAAAAATACTCTTAGGCCGTGTTCACACGGCTTATTCCCGACGGATTTGTGAGCCGTATTGAGCTCACAAATCTGCCGTGAATAAAGGGGCGGGACGGGGCGGCCGGAGCTGCAGCGGAGATCTAGCCAGCTCCCCGGCCCCCATAGACACAATGCATTGTTTACGCACGTATGCGCTGTTAAATAATTGCATGTCACTTTCCTCCCCCCAGTCGGGTGGAGCGTAATTCGGCCGAGCGTGGGAGAGCAACGAAATCCCACTGTTCACTCTATGAGAGCAAGAGGAGATTAACCGTGTAATGACGAGGGACGGAATGGCGCCGATAACTGGAAGAGGCGCAAAATCCTGCGCCGGAGTAGTACGGCGCCAATTCCGTGCCCGCAAATTAAGCCGTGTGAACGATGCTTTACAGGTTAACTTCTCAGGTGTCAGAAAACATTCTAATTGAACATTTAGAAAATAAACCTCATTATGGACTCACGAACTAAGTACCTTTTGGTCAGATTACAATAATATTTTTCTGTGATTTTCTCTAAGTTCCTTGTTGATCTTTGTCTTTTTTCCATTCATTTCTTTCAAGCATTAATTATTCAGTTCAATAGACTTGGGTCTTCTGATAAATAAACCTGAAAAAAAGAACATTCACACTCTATTGGCTCTGCGGCCGCGAGTGAAAGATTTCCCTTGATTTTATTAATCAGGGATTTCCAAACTTCTCCCTCCCATAACAAAGGCATAATTTATTGTCCCGCTTTCCCACCCACTAGGAACCTTTATATCCAACAACAGATCGTCCTCACTCACCATAAGACATCTTCTCTGTATCCCTTGTGTGTCATATCTATATATCACTTCTAATATTGTTACTTGATATTTTATTGTTGTGTATACAGGCGCGCTCCTGTTACTTACATACAGTGTCGGACTGGGATGTCTGGGGCCCACAGGTGGAGCTGGTTCTAGGTGCCCATCAGTTGAGTTGTGTATGAGCTCACCATAAAGTTTATTGTTAGGGGCCCACCCTACAGCTACTGTAAATGACTAGTGCCTAGTCTTCCTATTACTCTGCCACTGTTGCTTTTGCTTCTACTTTCTTTGCTCTTTTTTGCTCTTTCTGAGTATGTATAATGCCAGTTAATAAAAACATCCTCCAGGTCACCATCTCAGGGGCCTACCGGGGTTTCCCGCTATTCCCCTGTGAGCCATTCCGCGAGCCTGCTAACAAGGGATTGTTTCAGGAGGGTTAGGAAGAGTCCAGTTTTTTTTTAAACGTCTAGACCATTTTTTTCTTTCCAGTTTTAGATAATATTGGGAAAGTTTAACACCCCCCCACCCGCACCACCTCCTCTGTAAGGTTTGTTTTGCTGCCTGTACCACCTTGCTTACGGTCCCTCAAGGAAACAATATTGGTCATGCACACCTTGGGGGCTCAGTAGGAGGATTTTCATTCCCGCATTTGGCTTCAGTAAATTCTCGGCACCTTCCTTCGTCAATTTATGAAATGTATATAATTTATTTACCGCAACCATGTAGGCTACCAGATATAGTAACTCTCCATGGTGCAACCATCAAGTGAGATGCTGCAAATGTTGTAAGTCCAGATAGACGTGGAAAGTTTTGGTCCAGGTTCCTTTTCTGCCACATCTGCAGGAAAAAAGCACTGGGTAATCTGGATTGCGCGCATAAATCATTGCCTAAAGTTCTGTTTAAAGAGAAACAGTGGAGGGCGCAAAGCTGGTCTCACCTATAAACAACATTTTGGGCCCCTGGGCAAAGCAGCACAGTTGGCTCCCACTAGGCTATGGCTCTCACCACGCCCAAACATGACACCAGACAATCTCATGCCTCAAACTACCTCGCACCCAATCACGCCCAGCTTCTTCCACAAGGCCCAATGCAGGTGTCCAAATGCTGTGATGTCATCAAGCCACCAGCACCAGAATACCCCCATGGCATCGTGTAGTCTGCTCTAGAACATACATCTGACTAAGCTAATACAATTGGGGCCCTCACAGAGCATAACTGCCTATTTCCTGCCCAAACGTAAAAGACAGCACATAGTGTATGCAGCTTAAGAAGGATCTCAAAATAAATTGAGTGCATTGTCAGTTCACTGTGCTATGTAGTATTTGTGCCCAACAATGGCCTCCATTCTTAAAGGGAAACTGATAGGAGGTTTATAATGCATGTTCTCACCTATTCACGAATCAGCATGTGATAGATGCGAGAAGAATCTGAGTCTTTGTGATAGTACAGGGTTAATAAATTGAATAGAGGAATGAGGAAGCTGGAGCTCTGTGGTGATATACAGGGTTATATGACTCTGATGAGAGGAGCACAGCACTGTGATATCACAAGGGTTAATAATGATAGGAGGAGAAGGAGCGTGAGCTCTGTGATATACAGGGATATATGTAATATATGAGTAGGAGGATCCCTGATCTCTGTGAGATAATGATAGGGATATTATGGATAGAGGAGAGGAGCTTGAGCTCTGGATGATATAGGGTTATATGATTATGTAGGTAGAGAAGCTGAGCTCTGTTACAATAAAGGGATTTATATGATAGAGGAGAAGCGGAAGGCAGAGCTACTGAGTGATTATATAGGGTTAATATATGATAAGAGAGAGGAGCGATGATGCTCGTGTGCATATATAGGAGTTATATGAATTAGAGGAGATGAGCTGAACTCTGTGATTAATATAGGGTTTATGACATTAGAAAGAGAAGCTGAGCTATGTGCGTATATAGGTTATTAGATAAGATGGGAGAGCGAGAAGCTGTGCCTCTGTGTTATATATAGAGGTTTACGTATGAATAAAGGAAAGAAGCTGGGCTTCTGAGAAAAATAGGTTATATGAAGGATGAGACGAGGTGATCTTGAGCCTCTGTGATAAATAGGGTTATAATGATAGACGTAGAGTGAGTGCGAAGCACAGTTGGAGATATATAGGGTTATCTGACATAGGAGAGAGTAGTGCTTGAACTCTGCGAGCGATAGAAGTCAGGGGTTCATGAATAGAGAAGAGCGCGTGAGTACTATGCTATAATATAGGTTACATCAATGATAGAGGAGCTGACTCTGTTGATATATAGAGGGTTATATATCATATAGACGGGACAGTAAGCAGCTGATCTCTATGTGATATATAGGGTTATCTATATAGTAGTGAGAGAGCTAGTCATCTTTAGTGTGATATATAGGGTTTATATTGAGATATAGGAATAAGACGCTGGTTCTGCTGTGAATTAAAATAGGAGGTTATTATATGATGGAGTATACGTGAGCTGACAGAAACTCTGAGAGTTATCTAAATCAAGTTACTAATGATAGAACGGAGTATGAGGCGAAGAGCTATTGTAAGTCCACTAGTGACAAACTAATTAAACTAATTGCGGCTTCTCTAATCTGACACCAAGGAACAGAGCATTCTTAGTGAAACTCTCGTGACATATCAATAGAGGACGTTATAAATTACAATGCATATGACAGAAGTCGAGAGAAGCGCGCTGAGCTATGTTTCTGCATAATATATATGGGTATAGATAATAGAGAGATACTTGTGAATGTTAACAGCGTACAACTGAGTCTCTTGTGATATCTTATGGTATATCTATATTGATCTTGAACAAGAGTGTCCTGAGCAGCTCTGAGCAGTCTGTGATAATATAGAGTGGTTATCTGATAGAGAAAGTGAAGCTGAGCTCAGTGATATATATATGAGTTATATAGATAGAGGAGATAAGCTTGAGCTCTAGCGATTATTATAGAGTTTATTGATAGAGGAGAGAAGCTGGCTCTGTGATATGCGTAAGGGTTATAATGATCGAGTACTAGGAGCTGAACTCTGTGATATAATAATGTGTTCTATATGACATAGATGGGAGGAATCTGGAGGCTCTTGTTTATAATATATGGGTTTTGAAATGAAGGAGGAGGGAGGAGCTGAGGCTCTGTGATACTATAGGGTTCTCTATGATAAGGACGACGGAGCTTTGTGATATATATCGGCGGGTTATATTACATTAAGAGGGGAAAGTAAGCCTGAGCTCTGCTTGAATTATAAGGGTTTATTATCGTTAGCATGAGAGTGCTGAGCATCCCTGTGATATATAGGGGTAATAAAATAAAGGAGAAGAAGCAGACTCTGTTGATAGGTATAGTGGTTATATGATAGAGGCTAGCGCTGAGCAAGCTGTGAATATATATGGTTGACTATAATAGAGGAGCTGAGCATAGTGTGATATATAGGGATTCTATAGTTGATAGAGCGAGAGCGGACGCTATGTTATAAATAGGGTTATATGATTAGAGGAGATATAAGCTGAGCTTCTCTGTGATATTATAGGATTATATGGCATAGTGATAGACACGGGAGGAAGAGCTGAGCCTAGAGCGATATAAAGGTTATTCTGTAAAGAGAGAGAGAAAGCTGAGCTCTGTATAATAATTATATTGTTAGTATAATGAAGAGGAGAGAAGCAGAGCTCTGTGATATATAGTAGTTTATATGACTCGTGGGTAGAGAGCCTGAGCTCTGTGATATATAGGGTTCTATGACATAGAGAGAGAGCTTAGCACTGTGAAGATAATTGGTTTATAGTTGATACAGGCTGGAGGAGCTTATGTGATAAATAGGTTATAATGACTTAATGTATAGGGACGATGACTGAGCACTGCGTGATAATAAATAGGTTCTATATTGATAGAGGAAGGAGTTGATAGCGTCTTTTACGATATAGGTTATATGATAGAGGAGAGATAGCTCTGTGATATATCCTTATATGATAGAGCAGAGGAGCTGAGGCATGTATATAAGGGCTATATGATAGAGGAAGGACGCTGAGTCTCTGGTGAGCATATAGTGTGTTATAAGTATAGAAGGAGAGAAGCTGAGCTATCTGTGATATCTAGGGTTATATGATAGAGGAGAGAAGCTGAGCTCTGTGTGATATATCTAGGGTTATTATTGATAGAGGAGAGAGAGCTGAGCTCTGTTATTTATAGCGGATAATATTGATAAGAATGAGAGGATTCTGTAGCTCTGTAATTATTATCAGAGTGTTATATTATATATGGAGAGAGAAGCTGATCTGTGTGATCTTATAGGGGTAATATGATAGAGGAGAGAAGCTGAGCTCTGTGAGTATAATAGGGTTTACATATGTGAATAGGGAGAGAAAATCAGGAGCTACTGTGAGTATAGAATAGGTGGTTATATGAAAGAGAGAGAAGCTGAGCTCTGTGACATATAGGGTTAATATTATAGGAATGGACGAGAGAGCTTATGTGATAATAATAATAGGGTTATTAAATGAAAGAGGAGAGCGGAGCTGAAGCTCCTGTGTATATATAGGTGTGTATATTAATAATGTGAGAGGAAGCTTGAACTCTGGGATATAAGGGTTATATAAATATATGTAGAGGGATCTTGTATATATAGTGTTAAATATATGAGGGAATGCGGAGGCCTGAGCCCTGGTGGATATTTTGGGTTATAATGATAGATGGGAGAGGAGCTGTAGTCCCAGTTGATATATAGGGTTATTATACGAATAATGAGTGAGATGAGAAGCTGAGCTCTGTGATATATAGGGTTATAGATAGAGGGCGAGAAGCTGAGCTCTGTGAAATAAGTTATATATATAGAGAGAGCTGAGTCGTCTGTGATATAATATTTGGGTTTTTATGATAGAACTGGAGAGAAGCTGAGCTACAGTGATATAATAGTGTTTTAATAAAAAGAGAAGAACTGAGCTCTGTTGATATATAAGAGGTTATATGATAGAGGAGATAAAGCTGAGCTCTTGTGAATATATAGGGTTATATGATAGAGGGAGAGAATGCTGAGCTCTTGGTAATATATATGGGTTAAATGATTAGAGGAGAGAAGCTGAGCTCTGTGATATTATAGGGTTTTAAATGATAGAGGAGAGAAGCCTGAGCTCTGTGATAATATACGGGTTAAGATGAAAGAAAGAGAAGCTGAGCTCGTGATATAATAGGATTAAAGATTGAGGAGAGGAGCTGAAGCTCTGTTTAATATATAGGTTTTATGCAAGAGCAGTAGGAGCTGAGTCCCTTGTGATATATCAGGTATATTATGATAGAGCGTGAGAGAAGCGGAGCTCTGTGAAAATATAGGGTAATATGATATAGGAGGAGAGTGGAGCTGAGGCTTCTGGTGATATATAGGGATTATATGTAAAGAAGAGAGAAGCTGAGCGTCTAGATGTAACGTATATAAGGTTATAAGATAAGAGGATAGAAGCTGCACCTCTTGTGAAATATTATAGGTTAGTATGATAGACGCATAGAGGACTGAGAGCACTGTGATAGTACTAGGGTTTATTATTACTAGAGGGAGAGAGAGCTGAAGCTTCTGGTGACCTATAGGTTTTTATGATGATCAGAGGAGTAGAAGCTGAGCTCTGTGTTATATAAAGGAGTTATATAAAAAAAAGAAAAAAAAAATTTTTTTTAAAAAAATAGAGGAGAGTAGCTGGAGGCTCTGTAATATCATAGAGTGTTATATGATAGAGGAGATGAGCTGCGATCTCTGTAAATATATAAGGGTTATGATTATAGAGGAGAAGAAGCTAGGAGCTGTTAGATCTATAGGGTAATTATGATAGAGGAGAGAAGCTGAGCTCTGTGATATATAGGGTTCATATGATAGAGGGAGAAAAGCTGAGCTCTGTGATAATATAGGGATATATGATAGAGAGGAGAGAAGCTGGAGCTCTGTGTAGATATAGGGTAAATGTACATAGAGAGGAGAGGAGCTTAGTCTGATGTGAAATATAAGTGGATAATCATGATAGAGAGAGAATAAGGCTTGTATGCTTTGTGAAATATAGGTTATATGATAGAGAAGAAGCTGAGCTCTGTGAACATCATAGGGTGTATATGATAGAGAGGAGAGAGCTTTGAGTGATACTAAGGGTTAAATGATAAGAGAGTATCTGAGTATGTGATCTATATAAAGGTATAAGGATAGAGTGGGAGAGAGAGCTGAGAGTACTCGTGTATTATCATTAAGGGTTATATGATAGAGTAGAGGATCTCTGTGAGAATATAGGGAATTAATGAAAAAGCGTGGAGAGGAAGCTGAATAGCTCTCTCTAGATAATAAATGGTGTATTATATCTAGCGAAGTGACTGAGACTCTGTGATAATATAACGGTGTATATGTGGATATAGGTAGAGAAGCTGAGCTCTGTTTATAAATAGGGTTATAATGATAAGGCATAGGAAGGCTAGAGCTCTGTGATAATAGATATGGGTTATATGATATAGGATATAAGGCTGATCTGATGTGGATTATAATAGGGTTATATGATATAAGGAGAGAACAGCTGAGCTCTGTTGATAAATAGGGTTATATGATAAGAGGAGAGAGCAGGAGCTTCTGTGATATATAGGTTTTATATGAAAAGAGGAGAGGAGCGCGGACTCTGTGATATATAGGTCCTATATGATACGAGGGAGGGAAGCTGAGCTCTGTGATATATAGGGTTTATATGCTAGAGGAGAGAAGCTGAGCTAAGTGATATATTGGGTTATGATGAGATAGAGGAGAGAGCAGAGCTCTTTTATATATATATAGTATAATGATAAAATATTATCTCATATATATATATTAGGAATATAGTATATATAATATATATGTACATAAATATAGTATATTTATATATTATTATATATAGTATAGTATATATATATAATATATATTTAATATATATATATACTATATATATATTATATATATATATATATATATATATATATATATATAATATAGGGTGTATATGATACGTACAGTCATATGAAAAAGTTTTGGGCACACCCTATTATCTTAATCATTTTTAGTTCCCTAAATATTTGGAGGGTATTTGCACAGGCCATGTTCAATCTGATATATCTATTAACTGATGGACACTAGTAAAATGTTTTCCGGATTGATAATGAGGTATTATTTACTAACACAAAATGGGCGATGTTAGTTATGTATGACATATATCAAATTTGAGACAAAAGGCTGTTGCAAACACCCAAATATTTTAAACTAAAAATGATTTATGATTGAATTAGGGTGTGGCCCATAAACATTATTCATATAGACTGTATGAGTTCATCATCTTTCCGTTAAGTAGCCAAACGGAGTGGGCTCCTTAGGGTCTTCAATTACATATATAATAATATAAAAAATAAGTAAAAATAAAAAATATTAAAAGTTCAAAACACCTTGCATTTGCCATTTTACAAATAAAAGAATGAAAAACTAAGTCCAATCTATTAAAGTATAACATTTTTAGAATCTATTGCTAAACAAACAACTCGCTTGAGAATAAGACAAAAAAATTCAAAAGAGAAGCCAAATTATTTTTTTTTTGGGTAACTTCATGTTCCCAAAAAATTGGAATAACAGGTGATCAAAAAGTCACAAGTATCTCAAATGTTACCAATCAAAACTACACTTCAGCCTGCAATAAATGAGCCCCCACTGAATTCCACAGGTGGAAAAAACATAAAAGTTAATGATCTCAGAAAATATTGCTACAGCCCAAAATTTAGAAATAGGGAATGTTTTTTTTTTTGTTATTTTGTCTCTACATAAACTCTACATATTTGTTATCACTGGAATTGTACCAACCAGCAAAATATGGATATCATGCAATTTATACAGTACCAAAGAAGGAATTTCATACAAATCAAGAAACAACAACCCTGCAAAGATGAGGAGCCCTCACACAGTAACTTATATAAACTCATGCATTGCCTGTAATAAACCAGAAAATTTGCATTGGCAACAGTGTCAGCCTCTCTTTTCATGCATATGTCTTAATTATGGGTTATCGATTAATTTAAAAACTGCATAACAAGGTTAAGGAGGGTCTTTAGGAGCCTTCAATAACATTTTTTTTTCACATTTCACCCCAATTACAACTTTATTTTTGGTTCCACAGTACTTAACCTGCTAAGGTCAATGACACAATTAAAAGGAGGAGCAAAATGGAGAACCAAAAATGATGACCATGCGGTAGAAAGGAGTTACGCGCAGCGCGCAGCTAAGAGAGAACATAGTACAGACATTTTTAGGCTTAATATCATTGAATGATGAATATAAAATGATTCGGAGTCGAACTTGGGCAATAAACTAGAACGCAAATCGGTCTCAAAGTCTGGGGGAAACTCGCCCGCAGGATGACAGAGCGGGGGGCGTCAATGAGGCGGAGTGTCGGCACGCAGGGTATGGGGTGTTGGGGGACAGTAGCGATGGAGTCGGGGGGGGGGGGGGGGGTGGGGAGGTGGTTAGAAGAGTTGGGGGGTGAAGAGGACGTAGCTTATATCAGGTAGAGAAAGCTCTGGAATACCATCCGTTTTTTTTTTTATTATAACAGTAACTAGGCGCATTATACGCCGGGCCACAACACATCGTAATCCCTAAAAATGACACGCTGTGCGCCAGGTCCAGAAACACATACATTATCATTGGTAGTGAGCGTATTGTAAATTTAGCCCAAAAATGATACGCTGTGCTCGCTCCATAACAGCATAGCATATCATTGGCAGTGTATGTAATGAGACCAAAAATGATGTGCTGTGCGCCTCCATAATACATAGCATATCCTTGGTAAGTAGAAGTAATGAGACACAAAAATGCTGTGCTGTGCGCCTATCTCATAATACATAGCTTATGTGATCATTGGTAGTGTAGAGTAATGAGACCAAAATGATACCAGCGCTGTGCGCCTCTCATAATACATAAAATCATATTCCATTAGGTATTTGTAGTATATGAGACCAAAAAGTATACACTGTCGCCTCCATAACACATAGCATATCATTATCTAGTGATGTAATGAACCTAAAATGAATACACTGTGGCGCCTACCCTAACACCTAGCATCTCATTGGCATTGTATGTAATGAGCCCAAAAATGATACGCTGTGCACCTCCATAACACATAGCATATCATTGGTAGTGTATGTAATGCGCCTAAAAATGATACACTGTGCACCTCCATAACACATAGCATATCATTGGTAGTGTATGTAATGAGCCCAAAAATGATACGCTGTGCACCTCCATAACACACAGCATATCATTGGTAGTGTATGGGGAAAGCGCCAAAAAAAGAAAACACTGTGCACCTCCATAACACAACATAACTTTTGGGAGTGGAAATTTAAAGCGGGCCCCAAAAATTGGAAAAACTGGCGCCTCCATAACACATAGCAATACATTGGGGAGTGTTGAATGTGCCCAAAAATTTTTAAAGCTGGCGCCTCCATAACACCCAGCTATTCCCTTGGGTTTTGTGTATTTTAATGAGCCTAAAAATGATCCCCGTGCACCTCCATAAACACATAGCCCCTATCATTGGGAAATGTATGTAAAAGTGCCCCCAAAAAAATTGCTGGCGCCTCCATAACACACAGCATATCATTTGGGAGGTATGTAATGACCAAAAATGATACGCTGTTCACCTCCAAACACATAAACAATCAAAAAGGGAGTTTTAAAAAGAACCCAAAAATTTTTGCCCCGTTTCAAACCCCCATAACACACAGCATATCCCTTGGGAGTGGGAGTAATAGACCAAAAAAAGATGTGGGTTGCGCCTCCATAACACACAGCAATCAATTTTTTTTGTGGTTTTGTAATAGCCCAAAATTGATAAAGCCTTTCACCTCCATACACATAGCCAGTTTTCGACTGGGGGGGCTGGGGGGACAAAGGGGGGTTAAACTTGGGGGGGCCCCCCCTACGTACATGAAAATATTACCGGGGTTTTCGGCATAAACCGACCAATTTTTTCCACATTAAAACAG
This sequence comes from Phyllomedusa bahiana, assembly GCA_025379985.1. Classification (NCBI taxonomy): domain Eukaryota; kingdom Metazoa; phylum Chordata; class Amphibia; order Anura; family Hylidae; genus Phyllomedusa; species Phyllomedusa bahiana. Next base: position 32,281 of record JAODAL010022680.1, read on the forward strand.
TGTTTTAAAAAAAGTGTATTTTGTATACAATTAGTCACACATTTTGTCACTAGACATCAGAGAAAAAGGCTAAGTAGCTCCAACCAAAATCCCCCTCCACCCGCAAACAAAAATCCCCCTCCACCCAAATACAATATCTCCCCCACCCACATACAAAAAATCCCCCCCAAAATCCCCATACAATACCTTCCCCCCCACGTTTCCCTTGGGGCACGGGACCCCCCACCACCTTTTAAAATAAACCCCCAGCAAGAAAAAAAAGGGGTAATCCTATCAAAGGGTCATTTTTCCCTCACTCTTAAATCCCGGGAAAACATTAAACCCGACACTATACAAAACCCCATATAGAGACCCCCACATTTTGTGGTCAGAAAACCAGCTCAAGTCAAAATCACATTACAAAAATAAAAATAACCCCCCGAAATCGTGACTCCCCCGGGGATGTCATATTTTAATTTAGTCGTTCCTTCTCTTGAGTCTTTCTTATTCCCATTTTTCTTCTGCCTTCCCGTTTTCCCCACCCCAAAGATTTACTTTTGTCCCGGCCCACAACCCCATTCCCCAAAGAAATTACACACAAATATCTTAAATCCTCACTTTTTCCCCGTATCTCTTTACCTATTTTCCCCCCTCTGTACAACTAAAACCCCGGGGGGGGGAGACGGTATAACCCCAAACTTAAGACCAGTACCTAGTTTTTCCCAAAAAAGGGGGGTGGTTAAAACACCCCCAGTAAAAAATAAAGGGCCCCCGTTTTTGGAAAGTTTTTTAAATTCTACATTAGGTTTTTGGGCCCCAGTTAGGGTTGGATTAAATAGTTTTGGGGGAGTCCCAATTTTTTTAGGCTGGGGGTTTTAAGGGGGTTTTCCCCCCTTTTGTTTAAAATGTTTGGTAGTTTAAAGGGCCCCTTTTTATAGGCTTTCAAAAATTAGGGGCCCCCTTTTAGGAAAAAACAGGCAAAATTGGGCTTTCCCTTTAAGTGTTATACCAAACCTATTTGGGGCCCCAAAAGGAGGGAAAAAAGGCCCGTTATGGGTCCCCCTTTAGTACATACCCGGGATTAGGGGGGCCTTTTTGGGATATAAAAAGCATTTAGGGGGGCCTTTTAGTATATACAGGGTTAGGGGCCCCTTAGGAGTAACAGAATTAGGGGGCCTTCCTTTTGCCCAGGGGCAGGGAAATCAGCTCCCCCCCGCCCCCCCCCCCCTTTTGGGTACTGTGGGGGTTTTTCCCCGGGCCACCATTTTTTATTTAGGTATTTAGGGCCCCCCTTTAAGGGAGTCAGGGGCCCCCCTTTTTCGTTAGCCCCGGGTCCCCTTTTTAAATCAGGGTCCCCCTTTCATTTCCGGGCCCCGCTTTGTATCAGGCCCCCCCTTTTTTTAGCCAAAGGGCCCCCTTTGGGAAATCAAAAGGGCCCCCTTTTCATTAAGCCAAGGGGGGCCCCCTTGGAGTCCAAACCCCCCCTATGAGCATTGGGCCCCCCTTTCATTACCAGGGCCCCCCCCTTTTATTAGCCAGGCCCCCCTTTTGGGATCAGGGGCCCCCCCAAAGTACAAAGGGGCCCCCTTTTATTAGCCAGGGGCCCCCCTTTTTATTACCCAGGAGGCCCCCCTTTTTTTAATTTAGGGCCCCCCTTTCAAAATTAAACCAGGGCCCCCCTGTGTAGTCAGTGCCCCCCCCTTTTATTAGCCAATTCCCCCCCTTTTTTATCAGTTACCCCTTTTCATTAGCCAGGGGGCCCCCTTTCCCTTAGGCCCGGGACCCCCTTTTTACCAGGGACCCCCTTCTGAAACCAGGGGCCCTCCTTTGTAGCCAGGGACCCCCCCTCTGGAGTCGGGGAAACCCCCCTCTTAAACCTTTTAAAACCCCCCCGTAACCAGGGAAGGCCCGAATTTGTAGGGCCCGGGGAACCCCCCCTCTGTATTTAGGACCCCCCCTTTAAAACCCCGGGACCCCCTCTGTACCAAAGGCCCCCCCCCCATAGCCAGGGAACCCCCCTTTGTAGGCCCGGGGAAACCCCCCTCTGTAGTCAGGGCCCCCCTCGTACCAAAGGGCCCGCCCCCTTTTTAGCCAAGGGCCCCCCTTTATATCAGGACCCCCCTCTTACCAGGGGCCCCCCCCTGTAGTCAGGAAACCCCCCCTCTGTAAACCAGGGACCCCCCTCCCTTTTCAGGGCAAACACAGACCACAGCATAACAGCAAAACTCCGAATTGCATCCAAAAAATTTTTCACCATGGGGCTTAATTTTTAAGGGGGGGTTTTTATTTTAGGGGAAACAGGGTAATGTGCCTAAAAATGATTTGCTGTGCACCTTCATAACACATAGCATATCATTGGTAGTGTATGTAATGAGCCCAAAAATAATATGCTGTGCGCCTCCATAACACATAGCATATCATTGGTAGTGTATGAAAAGACCCCAAAAATGAAGCTGTGCACCTTCATAACACACACATATCATTGGAGTGTATGTAATACCTAAAAATAATATGCTTCACCCCAAAACACATAAAAAATCTTTGGGTAGGTATGTAATGACCCAAAAATGATACGCTTGACCTTCATAACACATAGCATATCATTTGGAGTGTAGAATGTGCCTAAAAATGATACCTGTGCGCCTCCATAACACATGCAATCTTGGAGTGTAGTAATGCGCCTAAAAAGAACCTGTGCGCCCCAAACACAAGCATATCATTGGTAGTGTATGTAATTGCCAAAAAATGTACGCTTGCGCCTCCATAACACATAGCATACTTTTGGTAGGGGTATTAATTCCTAAAATATGCACTGTGCACCTCCAAAACACATAGCATATCAGGGATTTTATGTAATGACCTAAAAATACACCTGTGCACCCCATAATACATCAAACTTTGGTATGTATGAAAATCCAAAAATGACACGCGGGCACCTCCATAATACATAGCATATTTTTTGGGAAGTGTATTAAACCAAAAAATACGCTGTGCACCTCCATAACACAAGCATATCATTGGGATTTTATTAATGAACCAAAAAGAACCTGTGCTCCTCCATAACACATAGCATATCATTGGTATTTTATGTAATGAGCCTAAAAAGGACACGCTGTGCACCTCCATAACACACAGCATATCATTGGTAGTGAAAATTGAATAAACCCAAAAAAATATACCGTGCGCCTCCATAAACAAGCTATCATTGGTATTTATGAAAAGAGGCATAAAAGGCGCATTACAAAGAAATAATGATATTTTATCGCCTTTGTTTTTGAAATGCCCCCGGGTAGGCACATTACATACACTACCAATTATATGCTATGCAGGCGCATTATGATTACTATGCAAGGTATACTTGATGCCAGGATCATACTTTCTGCCGCACTTTACACTGATTTAATGCGCCTTAAAACTGCCACAGCAACACCAATTTTCGGTCATGAAAACTATTAAAATAGCGCGTCGAACTTGAACGTTTACTTTCGAACAACATAAAATTTTCAGCTGAGTTCAAAAAAAATGGGAAAGTTAAAACTACAACTTAATTTTTCTCGAACGGTTTGATAAAAACACTACTCTAAATTAGTGAAATAACGATACGTCGACTATCGTCATCGGGTCATAGTCAAATCGTCAATTTCAAGCTTTCCGATGTCATAAAGATTATCGCCGAGACCATTAAAATTTTATGGGGAGAGCAACAAAAACCTTTTTTACACCCAAACAGGCTGGAAACTGGAATAACATCCAAAAACATCAAATGGATGGGCCCCAAATGAGGCAAAACACTTATTTTAAAAAGCCCAAAAAAAAAGTAAGCCTTTCCCACACCCCCTTCTTGTACCAAGCCGACCCAAAAACCTGCATCCCCCAAAAATTTAAAAAGTGCCAAAAGGCAGTATGATTTGAACCATCATGTTACTTGAAGAATTGACTATCCCTGTCCTGGAACCGCAGCATCCCCTTTAAACCTGTCTGCCCCCCAGATTAAAAAGTGCCGGGGAAAAAAAAGGAGTCAAACAACCACCATTTTTAGGGGAATCCCCCACGTTTTGGTTTCTCTTTTTTAAAATTGATTAAAGGGGGTTGTCTCATAAAAGGATTGCTAGCTATGTAAAGATTTCAAAAACAATTTCTTTTGCAAAAAATTTTTACCCATTAACAGGTGGGTCCTAACCTATTCCTGTTTCGACAGCCCCCAAATCCCACCCTTGGCCACTGTTGAAAATTTCCCCCGAAGAAAAAATGTCTGTTAGAAACCATTTTTTTTTACAATAGGACCTGTATTATAGCTGCATTTCCAGCAACATGCCCCCAAAAATTCAAAAAAAATTCCTTTTGAACCACTCTTGAAAAAATGTGAAAAAACAAATGTCTGTTAAAAACCCACTTTTTTAAAATGGGACCGTAGAATATGCATTTCACGCAAAATGCCCACAAAAATTCAAAACAACCCTTGGGGCCACTTTTGGGACAATTGCGAAGAAAAAAATTCTGTTAGAAACCACATTTTTTTAATAGGACCTGTATATTGCTGCATTTCAAAGCAGCATTACCCCAAAAAAAATATAAAAATGATTTTCCAGCCACTGTTAAAAAAAATTTGAAGGAAAAGCCACTTAAACCCCATTTCTTTCCAAAAGACCATGATTATAGCGAAACCACAGCCCCCATGACCCAAAAAAAATTTAAAAATGACTTCTCAGCCACTTTAAAAATTTTTGTGAGGGAGAAATGCCACTTAGAACCATTTTTTTTCTTTTCCAAAGGACCATATTATAGCTTTTTCTCACAGCCCCATGACCCCAAAACATTGACAATGCGAAAAAATTTTTTTTCAAAAAGATAAATGTGAGTAAAATGGAATACGTTTTTTTCATGAAACCTTAGTGTCTTTTAAAAAGTCTCCTCAAAACCGCAAAACCAGCAAAATGAACTTTTGGGAACTGAGAATAAAAATTTTAGTAAAAAATTTTTCATTTAAAAAAAAAAAATTTTCAAAGGGACCATTTCGTTTTGAAGAGGGAAAGTGAAAACCTTCAACTAATCGGTACCTCGGCAATTGGGGCCCAACCTCATCAAGATCCAGGGCCCGATTCTCTTGATGAATTCAAACGATCCACATTATCTGGGAAAAAACGGATGGGTTTGTCGGGTTTACTCCTCCGCTTTTCTGAAGGTCCCTCAATATGACCTGGGTGTTTGGCAGGACAAACCCATGGGTGGCCCCGAGCCCGGCCTTCATCAAATTTATACCCCAAAAATCATTGGGGGCCCTAAAACTCCAAAAACATCGGTGTTGAGACGCAAAAGCGTGCACCAGATCTAAACTGGTCTCTGTGTGTTTAGTGGCCCTGCATTACTTGCTTTGGGGGAGGGGGTAAATAAAATTGCCAAGTCACCCCTTTGCTTTTGCCACAAGCCTCTGCTGCTGCCGTAAAGGCTACTTGGACTTACTGCACACGTTGCTGACGTTGTTTTCCCCCGACATTTTGAAGAACGTGAACAGACCAACAGAGTCTCCAGTTATCAATACACGGTCCAATTTCCTCATTTTTTTTCTCTCTATTTGGGTGGGTGAAAGGAAAGTGCTGATTTTTTGCTTTTACCAGGGATCAAAGGAGGGTGGCCCCACCCAGTAAATGTTGTTCATTTGATGGGCCCTTAATTGAGGATCATGTTGGAGGAAAAGGAGCATCCAAGCACCATGTGAGAGATGGAGCCTTGTTTTTCCAACCTCTGGGTCGAGGGGCACAGCAAACGATCTTCCTCACTTCCTCCTCCGCCCCAAATTCGGCCAAATTCTTTTCCCAACAGGACGTGGTAATGTCGGTGTCCAGGAATACCTCCTCCTCCTCCTCCGCTTCCTCCGGCACAGCTTCAACACAGTCCTGACTTGCCTTAGATGATGCACCCTGAGAGCTGATGCGCCGCCTTGCACTAGACCTGGACCCCGAACCACTGCCTAATGAAGACTGATAAAATTGTGAAACTGTCGGGCTTTCTGGATTCGACGGAGAGAAAGGCACCGTGTCCGCATCTGTGTCCGTCTCCTCCTCCGTCGCTGGTGTTTCAGAGTGTCCAACGATCGTTCCAGAACTAAGATCACCACAATGCTCATGCTAACAAGGGCATTGTCCGCACTGACCATTTTGGTGGCTTCTTCAAAACTGGCAAGGATGGTGCAGAGCTCTTTCACCTGCCTCCACTCTCGGTGGCTCAACACCGCTGCTTGTCAGGCCATGTGTCACTTCGTACTGCGTAATGGCATTGCGCTGCTGCCACAATCGCTGGAGCATGTGGAGGGTGGAATTCCAGCGTGTTGCCATGTCAACAATGAGACAGCTGATGGGGAGGACAAGCTGACGCTGCAACGCAGCCAGGCGGGACGAAGCAGGGTGCGAATGGTGGAAGTGTGAGCTCAGACCTCGAGCCTTCCTCAGCAGGCAGTCCAGACCCAGGTAGCGCTTTAGAAATTTCTGGACGACAAGGTTCATGACATGTGCCAGGCAAGGGATGTGCTCCAGCCTACCGATCTTAAGGGCGGCCAGCAGATCTCGACCGTTATCGCACACCACCTTGCCTGGCACACGGTTCTTGTTACCCAGCCAGCGCTCAGTCTCGTTACAAAGAGCCATCCACAGCTCCTGACCTGTGTGTTGACGGTCTCTAAGACAGATTAATTTCAACACAGCCTGGTTTCTCTGGGCACGTGATGCCATCAGAGGACCTTGGGGAAAAGAACCCTGCACCATCCCTGTGGTTTTGAAGAGAGTGCGCCGAGCCTGAGAGCCACCGTCACTACCAGAGACATCCACCCAGCTCACCCAGTGAGCTGTCACAGAGATATAGTGGCCTTGGCCGTGCTTACTAGTCCATGTGTCGGTGATCAGATGGACTTTGCTGGACACAGATGCAGACAACGTGCTTGAAATTTTAGATGACACGTGGCTGGCCAGGGAAGGGACGGCTTTTCTGGAAAAGAAATGCCTGCTCGCATTTGGTATTGGGGGCAGGCAAGGGCCATGACGTGGCGGAACCCATCTGTGTCCACCAAACGGAAAGGCAAAATTTCTAAGGCCAATAGCCTGGCAATGCCGACATTCAGGCTTTTGGCTTTGGGATGGTTTGGGTTAAAGTGTTTCTTCTGCTCCCAAACCTGGTAGACAGAAGGCTGGCTGCTAGATTGGCCGCTGTACGCCTTGCAGGTCATCAAACTGGTGGAAGTAAAAGGGGTAGGATGGGTCTCTGGTGGTGCTGGTGGTACTCGGGCAACGGTGGAGGCTGAAGCGGAGGCTGAACCCTGGTCATGACTCTGAGAGACATGGGCAGCTAAGGAACGCTTGGTGTTGGTGGAGGAGGAGGAGGAGGAGACAGAGGGTGTGACAGTGGTTGGAAGCCCGGTATCGGTGAGGCCTTTTTTGGCCAAATGTTCCCTCCATTTCAACTCATGCATTCGCTGCATGTGACTAGACATGTTGGTGGTGGTTAAACACCTAAGATTCTTGCCTCTACTGATGCGTTTACGGCAAAGGCGGCATATGACATCGCTGGGTGAATCAGAGGCTTGCTCGAAAAAGGCCCAGGCTTGAGAGGTCCTGGACCTTTTTGACGGCGATAAACGAGGAGCGGTGTTTTCGCTGATCGTAGCTGGTGGAATCATCTCAGCGGACTTGTGCGACCGCCGTCTCCATTTTTTATGCTTGACCCGTACTGACACTACCCCACATCGTCTTCCTCCTGGTTCAGTGATGAAGCGCTTGCAAGCAAATTTTGCTGAAAAGACCACTTTGGATCCGCAATGTCATCATCATCATAATCAACACAGGTGACTTGGTCGTCCTGACATTCTGCATCCAGGAGCTGCGGGCTGCAAGCAACAGGCACTGCAAGGCGTTGCCGACTGCCCGGGATTTTTGCCGATTGACCGGCATCCTTCTCCTCCTCTGTTGGCATCAGTCACAGGGCGTCAGAGCAGACAAAATCATCCTCTTTGGCCTCTTGATCTTTGGAAATGCCTTCTGACGTCAACCGCATTTTGTCATCAAAGAGGTCTTCAGAAAATGGATTATCCAAAGTGCTGGGTACATGAGTTGACATTTGGACTGGCTTCGCTTCATGTTGGATGGATGTTGACGATGCTGATAATGACATTTGTGGCTGTGACTGGGAGGACAAGGAGGTAAACGCTGATGCAAGTTGCATTAACCACTGAAGAACAGTTTGGGGCGCCCTTTTTCGTTACTGAGATTCACAAACCCCGACCCAGCGATACGGGGCCCTGACGGTCCTGAAACCCGGCGATACCTTTTTTGCGTGTTGTCGCCAGCACGGGAAGGAGCACCTTCTCTGTACCTCTCCCTCCATCCCACACCCCTCTTTGCTCGCTTACCACCTGCATTTCGCTAAATGTTCAAAAGATAAAAATTTAAAAGTAAGAAGAGTTTTTGACATCTCTTATAAAAAGAGGCAAATCACACATTCTTAAATCCCTCAAATTTTTCTAGGGCCAAACTAGATTAAAACTAAAAATTTTTTAACGAAAACCTTAAAATCAGTCTGGGGAAAACCATAAGACAAAATCAACAGTTTTTTTTCCTTTCAGTCCCGGGGATTTACAACTGCCCAATAACTAAAATTGATAGTTTTCAACAAAATACCATAAAAGTGCGCAAACTGCCCCAAACTGAGATTCACCGAGACAATAAAACAAATTTCAAAGTTCCCGGGATAAAAATTTGGGTTTTTTTTTGCAGCAATGAAAAACGAGAACATTTTCTAGAAAATTTTTCTACAAAATTTGTCGTACAACGGGCTATTTTGAAAAAAACTAGGCCCCCCTACATCAATACAGCTATTTAAAAGTTTACGTATAACAAACAGTGTTTTTTGCACTAATGAAAAAACCCAACAGTAACTAAAAATTTTCGTACCAAAATTTTAAATACAAGGTGGGTATTTGAAAAAAAAATGGGGGAACCAAATGCAATAAAAGCTAATTTAAAAATTTAAATAAAAAAGGGGGTTTTTTTCCCCAAAGAAAACACCTGCAATTACAGCAAATTTCTTATCCTAATATAAGACAAGATGGGGGCTTTTAACAAAAATTGGGCCGCGCCAAAGGAAAAAAACCTATTAAAAAGTATAACCGGGTAAAAAAAGGTGGGTTTTGCACCTAGAAAATCCGCAATTAAAAAGCAAATTTTCTGTATAAGTACAAGAGGGTCTTGAACAAAAATGGGCCCGCGCCAAAGTAAAAACACAAAATTAAATTGTTACGGAAATTAAAAGGGGTTTTTGCACTTATAAATACACCCTGCAATTAAATACAAATTTTCGTATCGTAATTAAGTACAAGGGGTCTTTTAACAAAACTGGGCCGCCAAGTAAAAAAAAACCATTCAAAATTTATAAAAGGATAATAAAAGGGGGGTTTTTCAACTAGAAATACACCTGCAATTTTCTAGCAAAATTTTGTATCGTAATATAAGACAATGGGTCTTTGAACAAAAAGGCCCCGCGCCCAAAATGAAAAACACCTAATTAAATTGGTACGGATAATAAAAGGTGTTTTTTTGCACTTTAAATCCCTCAATTTCTACAAATTTCGTATCGTAAAAAAATACAAGTGGGCTTTGAAAAAAAATGGCCTGTCCAAAGTGAAAAAAAACCTTTTCAAAATGTATAAACAAAAAAAAGGGGTTTTTCCACCTTGAAATATACCCCGCAATTACTAAAAAATTTCGTATCGTAAAATAAAAACAAAGGGGGTCTTTGAACAAAAATGTCCTGCGCCAAATGAAAAAAACCTAATTAAATTTTTGTATGAATAAAAAAGGGTTTTTTGCCCATAAATACACCTGCAATTCTACAAAACTCTTTAATCGTAATATAAGTACAATATGGGTCTTTGAACAAAACTGGCCCCCCCAAAGTGAAAAACCCCTATTAAAAATTTTAACGGATAAAAAAATTGGTTTTTTCACCATACAATCCCGAAAACTACAATTTTCTGTACGTAATATAAACAAGGTGGGGGCTTTTAACAAAAATGGCCTGCGCCAAAGTAAAAACACCAAAAATTAAAATGTGTAGGAAAAAAAAGGGGTTTTTCCACCTATTGAAATATACCGCAATTAAATAACAAAAATTTTTGTTCGCAAAAAAAGTACAAGTTTGGCTTTGAACAAAAAATTCCTGCGCCAAAGTGAAAAACACCTAATTAAATTGTGTACGAATAATAAAAGGTGGGTTTTTGCACCTATGAAATACACCGCAATTACTAGCAAATCCGTATCGTAATAAATTCAAAGGATCTTTGAAAAAAACTGGCCTGCGCCAAAGTGAAAAACCCCTATTAAAAATTTATACGGATAATAAAAGGGTTTTGCACCTATGAAATACACCTGCGTTTTAGAAAATTTCTGTATCGTAAATAAGAAAATGGGTCCTTTTAACAAAAAGGGCTGCCCAAAAATAAAAACACCCAATTAAATTGTGTATGGATTAAAAAGGGGGGTTTTTCCACTATGAAATAACCTCAATTTCAACAAAATTTTCTGTACGTAATATAAACAAGGTGGGTCTTTTTAACAAAAAAAGCCTGGGCCCCAAAATGAAAAAAAACCCCAATTAAATTGGTACGGATAATAAAAGGTGGGTTTTGCACCTATAAATACACCTGCAATTTCTAGCAAATTCTGACGAATATAAGTACAAGGTGGGTCTTTGAACAAAAATGGCCTCACCAAAGTGAAAAAAAAACTAATTAGATTGTGTACGATAAAAAAAAGGGGTTTTTTTCACCTAAAAATACACCGCAATTTCACAAATTTTTGTTTCGAAAAAAGCACAAGGTGGGTCTTTGAAAAAAAATGGCCTGCGCCTAATGAAAAAAAACCTAATTAAATTGTGTACATAATAAAAGGTGGTTTTTGCACCCAAAAACACCCGCAAAATTACTAGCAAATCTCTTACTTTAAAAAAATTACAAGGTTGTCTTTGAACAATAAAGGCCTTTGCCAAAGGAAAAAACCTAATTAAATTGTCTTGGATAATAAAAAGGTGGTTTTTGCACCTAGAAATACACCTGCAATTACTAAAACTCTGTATCGAATAAAAAGACAAGTGGGTCTTTGAACAAAATGGGCCTGCGCCCAAAATGAAAAACACCTAATTAAATTGTGTACGGATAATAAAAAGTTTTTTGCACCTATGAAAACACCTGCATTTTCTAAAAATTTCTGTACCTAATATAATACAAGGTGGGTCTTGAACAAAACTGGGGTGCACATAAAAAGGACATTTCACCTCAGGGCGAAGTGTGTGGCCAAAAACTGGTAAAAAAAAAGCCCTTTCAATGCGGTTCAAAGCAAGGGCTGGCGCACAATATACAACCCTCCTTTTTAAAAACCTGCCTGCCGTCGTCTGTGTTTGCCCCCCGCTTCTTTAAAAGTCTGGGCCCAACTAACAAGAACTGAAATTCTGTAATCACCCATGTTCCCAATCTTAATAAAAGCAATTTTCCTGTGCGAACAAAAAGTTTTTTGTTCCCCGACTACGTATTTTGGAGAGATTCAAAACCTTTCCCGCTCTAATGAACACATGACACACTATGCGAACAGGGAAGGGGGTGTTCTATGCAAAACGAGGGCATTGATTTTTTTTCCACCAAAGACAACCATACTACCATCTGACGTCGCACACCCCCCCTCAAACCCGCTCTAGCTCTAAGCTGATTTGCTGGCCGCCAAAAAGACAGGGAAACGCCAAAATGGCCATAGAAAAAGATTAACGAATTTTTCCACCTAAATTATCGCATGATCGGAAATTATAATCGCTCATCCCTACTCTTAATACAAATGAAAACTAGGTTCCAATTTTTATAGCCCTAGAACTGCAAGAAGGTTTGTGTAAGCGTCTTCAGTATTTCCTCTGCCCCAAATAGAATTGCTATAAAAAAATACTAAAATTCTAAAAGAAATGACTGAACACAACAGAAGACGACATCATAAAACAGGTTACGGCTCCCATTAATTTGCCGCGTGTAATCGCCTTATGAACCCCATAGTGCTGCATGGAGTCCGGTGATGTCATCGGTGGCATCATTCTCTTCACACGGTGGCATGTAATTAATGTTGGGAATGAGTTGCTAAAGGCGAGAGTTTATTCTTCACATTGGATGATTTTTTTTACTTCCCCGCCTGTGTCTTACCAGATCTCATCAAAATTAGCATTTTATTTTCATTAAGTAGACCTCAATTTCCGTCGACCAAATTTTCAAAACAAGTGAACGCAGCAGAAACCTCTTCCGTCAGCTAATTCACATCTTTTATAGCTAAATGAACAAGGAAAATGTAGACAAAAAAATAAATAAATAAAAAAAAATGCCTGAATGAGATTTCTGAATAACCTGAGTCTGTTGTTCAAAGCTAGTCAAAAATAAGTTCTCGGAATATAATTGAGAAAGTTTTAGATTTGTCGCTTTATTTTTCCAACATAATTCCTCATTTAAAAACTCATCCCGGCATCAACAAAATAAAGCATAATCAGAGCCCCCTAATGATTAAATTGTACTTGATTGACATTCTCCGAATTACAATTGTGAGCTGTGTTGCCGCAAGCTTGAGAGAGAGAAAACCGCTGTAAAATGTGCTCTTGGATTGGAAAAATGTCCCATTAAAGACGGCCAGCAGGGAAGTCATTAATTCTTTGGGCCAACAGCTCGGGGCATTTGGCTACATTCTGTAAGTTTCTGCTCTTTGACTTTGGAAAACCTCCATAAAAGACAACCTAAACAGCTTCAGACAGAGCAGGCAGGACAACTGCTATTCCTCATGCTATGGAGAAAGGACAAGTATATGTCAAGTTTAAATGATTTTCTGGACAGTTCCAAGCAGCGGGGTGTAAACGTTTAGTTTGCTTTACTGATTACACAGTTACCATTGGGTTACAGACTAGAGCTCCAGCTATAGGAGATTGCCTTTGGCAATGACGGCTTACAATCACGATTTAATGGCACTACATTTTTCATGGCTTCATACAAAACAAGCACAGTCTGAGCCCAAGTTAACCCAACTTTCTGATGTTCAGGAATTCTCCATGGTAGATATTTTTTTCTTGCCTTGATGCTTTCTACAGTGTCTGGTGGTGTGGTGCTCCAGACAGTGCCTATTATCCATTGGTCTCTTCCTAGACTTCCAGCTTGCATGATGTCTCCTATACCCACATTGGTTAATTTATGGTAGGTCAAATAAGAATAGTGAGAACATTTTGAGATTGCTTCTCCTTAGCTTGGTGCCCTTCTCTCCAATTTCTGGTCCTGGTGCTCCAGGTCTCTTTATTGACTTACAGCTTGGGCTCCAGGCAGTGCCTATTGTTCACTGGTCTCTTCATTGACTTCCAGCTTGCATGATGTCTCCTATACCCACATTGGTTAATTTATGGTAGGTCAGATAAGAATGGTGAGAATATTGTAAGAATGCTTCTTCTTAGTTTGGTGTCCTTCTCTCCAATTTCTGGTCATGGTGTTCCTGGTCTCTTCATTGACTTACAGCTTGCATGATGTTTCTTTTACCCATATTGGTTAATTGATAGTAGGTTAGATAAGGATCCTCAACATTGTGAGAATGTTTTTTATTGGCTTGGTGTCCTTGTCTCCCATATCTGGTGGCATTGGACTCCAGGCAGTGCCTATTGTCCATTGGTCTCTTCATTGATTTCCAGCTTGCATAATGTCTCCAATACCATTACTGGTTAATTTATGGTAGGTCAGATAAGAATGGTGAGATTGAGCTCTTCATAGACTTCCATCTTGCATAATGTCTCCTATACCCATATTGGTTAATTCACTGTAGGTCAGATAAGAATGGTGAGAATATTGTGAGAATGCTTGTTCTTGGCTTGTTGTCCTTGTCTCCCATATCTGGTGGCATTGGACTCCAGGCAGTGCCTTTTGTTCATTGGTCTCTTCATTGATTCCAGCTTGCATAATGTCTCCTATACAATTACTGGTTAATTTATGGTAGGTCAGATAAGAATGATTAGATTGAGCTCTTCATAGATTTCAAGCTTGCAAGATGTCTCCTATACCCATATTGGTTAATTTATGGTAGGTTAGATAAGAATGGTGAGAATATTGTGAAACTGCTTCTCCTTAGCTTGGTGTCCTTCTCTCCAGTTTTTGGTCATTGTTCTCCAGGTCTCTTCATTGACTTACAGCTTGCAAGATTTTTTTTATACCCATATTGATAGTAGGTTAGATAATGATTCTCACAATTTTGAGATTGTTTTTTCTTGGCTTGGTGTCCTTGTCTCTAATATCCGGTGGCATTGAGCTCCAGGTAGTGCCCATTGTCCAGTGGTCTCTTCATTGACTTCCAGCTTGCATGATATTTCCTATACCCATAAAGGTTAATTTATGGTAGGCAGGGGCGTAACTATCAGGGTAGCAGACGTAGCAGCTGCCCCGGGGCCCGTGGTCTTAGGGGGCCCGGCGCAGCTGCTACCGAATCTGCTGCCCCGGTAATGCCGCTCTTGGGACCACCGGCAATGAACTTAACAGTTCACTGCGGCGGGCGGGGAGCTGAGGGGCCCGGCGCAGGGCCGCCGATAGGAAATACAACCTGTACTGCTCTACCGGGGCCGTCCCGTCTGTGAAGCCAGGGGGGCCCGCCGCCGGCAGGCTCCACCCCTTTGCTTCACAGAGGCTATCTCTTAATTGTATGCATGTCCCTGCGATGCGCATACAATTAAGATGAACGGTGGAGCAGGGAGAGCTCCCTGCCCCTGCCGTACATCGCTCTGCAGGTGGTGCGGGGGGAAGTGACGGTTCACCCGCGCCCCCTGCCGAGCTTCGTGTTCTCGGCCCCAAGCCTAAAGCAGAAGGCTTGGGGCCGGGAGCGGACGGAGACGACGGGGGAGCGCGGCCAGGTAAGTAAGTAGCTACAGGGGGCCCAGGGGGGGACTATACCTACAGGGGGCCCTAATACTGGGGACTATACCTACAGGGGGCCCTAATACTGGGGGGGAAACTATCCCTACAGGGCCCTAATACGGGGGGGTGGAACTATGCCTACAGGGGCCCCTTAATACTGGGGGACTTATACCAAACAGGGAGGTCCTAATACTTGGGGGGGGGACTATGCCTACAGGGGGTGGGGGGAATATTCTGCCAACAGGGGGGCCCTAATCTACAGGGGAGACTATTCTGCCTACAGGGGGGCCTTAATCTACAGGGGGGGACTATTCTGCCTACAGGGGGACCTTAATCTACAGTGGGGGACTATTCTGCCTACAAGGGGGCCCTAATCTACAGGGGGGGAAACTATTCTGCCTACAGGGGGCCCTTATCTACCGGGGGGGGACTATTCTGCCTACAGTGGGCCCTAATCTACAGGGGGGGGACTATTCTGCCTACAGGGGGGCCCTAATCTACAGGGGGGACTATTCTGCCTACAGGGGGGCCTTAATCTACAGGGGGAAACTATTCTGCCTACAAGGGGGCCCTAATCTACAGGGGGGACTATTCTGCCTACATGGGGGCACTAATCTACAGGGGGGGAGTTTCTGCCTACAAGGGGCCCCTAATCTATGGGGGGGTGCTATTCTGCCTACAAGGGAGCCCTAATCTACAGAGGGCCCTATTCTACCTACAGGGGTGGCCTAAGCTACAGGGGGCCCCCATTGTACCTACATGGGAACCCTAAGCTATCCCCCGGGGGCCCGAAGCTACCTACATCTCCCCAAACTACCTAGCTACCGCCCAGTGGATGCCTAGCGACGGCCCGGGGGCCCCGTTGTATCTACATCCTGACTAGAGGAGCCCCATAATTACCAGGGGGTAATTATTACCATTTGGGCCATTATAAATGGGGAGTTTGTATATGGGGGAGGGGGCACTCAATTGGGAAAATGATAATAAAAAGTGAGGAGTCTCAGGTGTTTGTATTGTAAATTCTACAGGGCTGAGTGGTAGGAGGAGGAAGTCACATGGAGGTCGGACCAATAGATGAAGAAAAGGGAAAGTGGGAAAGACTCCTCAGACAAGATATCACCTGTGAGGCCCTAAAATGTAAGTAAACTATTTGCAAAAGCACCTGTGTACCTGGTAACTACCACTATAGGGTCACTGTTGGAGGAAATATTGGTTTTGGGTGTGATGGTTTAAAAATCACTGCAGTATGGCGGTATTATTCAGTATTGTTTTTTGTTGGAGATATGTGGTGATGATGTGGCGATATTATTAGGTGCTTGTATTTTGTTGCTGTTTTGTGATATTGGTCTTGGTATACTGGTTTAGTCAATAACATTATGGTGGGGCTAGTCAATAAAATGGTAGTGATAGGTGGCGGTATTATTTTAGAATTTATATATTGTTGCTTGGCAATATTGGTCTGGGTATACATGGCTTTGCCAGTAACATTATAATGGTGACATGTGAGGTATTTGTGGACCTTTATAACCCAGCGAGAACTAAATCCAAAAACAATGGCACAATTGCATTTTTTTTTCTCTTGTGACCCCAAAAACAATTTTTTTCATTTTTCTGGGGTGGCGATGATGGTGGGACGGGGAATGGGTGGGGCTCTGTCGGGACTCCCGGGGAGGGAGAGGGAGGAGCAAGGGGTTGGGTCGGTCGGAGGGAGGGGAGACAGACGCTCCAGCTGTATGGGGCCCCAAAATTTCTGATAGCGGCCCTGTTACCCTACTATATGGTCACTATCTGGTGGTCCTATTGGTCTTTGTGTCCTGATCATAATAGTGTTAGGGGTATTATTCAGTCACTTTGTAGTCATGTTCTTGGTGGTATAATCAGGTTCCTATGTAATAAACGTTATTGGTAATGTTGGTTTGGTATAGTGGGATTTGTTGGTAGCAGTATGATGGTGATAAAGTATGATGAGGTATTTGCCCTTGTTATTATCCCACATTATCTAACAACATGTCCTGGGGAAATGTTCGTGGTCAGGGAGGTGGGCGAGGGGGGGGGGGGGGGGTTAGGAAGCCCCATCCAAAAGTTTGCTTTGGGGCCCTGGCTTCTCTAGTTACGCCTCTGATGGTAGGTCAAATAAGAATGATGAGATTATTGTAAAATGCTTCTTCTTAGCTTGGTGTCCTTCTCTCCAATGTCTGGTCATAGCGCTCTTCATAGACTTCCAGCTTGACTGATGTTTCCAATACCTAAATTGGTTAATATATGGTAAAGTCAGAGAAGGATGGTGAGAACATGTGAGAATGCTTCTCCTTGGCTTGATATCCTTGTCTCCAGTATCTGATGGTATTGTGCTCCAAGTAGTCTCTATTATTCATTGATCTCTTGATGAACTTCCAGCTTGCATAATGCTTCCTATACTCATATTGGTTAATTTATGATAGGTCAGGTAAGGATGGCGAGAACATTGTAAGAATGCTTCTACTTCTTCTTGTCTTGACGTTCTTCTCTCCGGTGTCTGGTATTGTGGTGCCCCCAGGCGTTCTTATTGTCCTTGGTTTTATTGATTTTTTTGCATGTTTTTCCATCCCCCAATGTTGGTAAATGTATGGTATGTTCGATACTGATGGTGAGAATTTTGTGTATGCTTCTTGATTGGTTCTTTTTTTTCGATGTCTGGTGGTGGGGGGTCGGGTGGTAGCCCCATTTTTTTTGTCCTTCATGTATTTCCAAATTGTGTGATGCTTCTTATGCCCACATTGGTTAATTTATGATAGATCAGATAAGGATGATGAAGATGTTGCTGCTGTCATCTGCTGAATTATATGTGGACAACAGCAGCATCTGGTCAGAGAAACTCGAACAACTCCATGAGGGTAGGGGGCAATTTCCCCATTTTGGGGGAACAATTTTTTCCCTAAATTCACATTAAACTCTATCTGCAAACCTCTAAAGGTTTAATTTTGACTAAAAGGGGCAAATTAATTTAGGGTTTTATTTTTCCCAAAGGAAAAGGTAACAATTTGTAGAAAGAATTGCGTGATGGGAATAATGAACACAGTTTAGGAAAAATAAGACATTTCATGTTGGCCTCCTCCATTAAAACATATTTCCATCTCCATCATTGACAGCCTACACTTACCATCTTTAATGGCAGTTTGTTGAAAATTCCCAAATATCTCCAACCTTACCTTTCCAAAAAACGTCATTGACTCTCTGCTCTTCCCTCCCTTCTTTCAGTGATGGAGAGAGTGGCAGGGAGGTAGAGGAGGCTACACAGAGTACGTCAGAGTAGGAAAAGAGGGAGAGCATCCAAAGAGGGAAGCTCACTTGGATGTAAATAGGGGGGGGAGCAACACAAGGCAAGACAGAAAAATAATTAAAGGGGTTTTTTGCCACAAGTAATTGGGGGGTTTTCCTCCAAAGGGTTTAATATTTTTAATTAGTTTTTAAAAAAATTGATTTTGGGAGGTTAAGGCTCCTTTTGCCTTTGTTATTAAAAGCTTCATTAGATTTCGGGCCTGAAAGAGTCGGCCGGGGCTTGCCAGAGCCCACTTTTATCTGAGAAAGGGAGTGGAAAACTTTAGGTAAAATATGTTGTTTTTTTTATACGAAATTTCCCTATTGTGTGTGATTATCTGAAGATCCCGGTTTTTTGATACAGAGAAAAAGGTTTGCTTTTTGGGGGGGAAAAGGTGTTGTCTTTGTATAAGAATCCACTAGTGTAGTTTGATTATTTTGAACTTTACACACCCCCTTTGGGCCGGTTTGTGCTCTGGCTGTGTCTCTCTCTTCTCTCCGTAGCGGGGGTTGTTTACAATTTGCTTCTTAGCAGATAAGGCACATTGGCAAAAAACCCCTTTAAGCGTGTAAAAGATGGATAGAAAAGCAAAGCACCCACTGCAAACTATAGACAGAATTCACATACAAAAAAAAAAAAAAAACTAACCGCCACCTCATAATACACAACCCTGTGGTATCATTAGAAACCTCAGCATGGAAATCCCGTTGGGTTTCATTAATGAGATAATGGTGTAAAATCCAGCATTTGGGTGAGTGTCAATATTAAAAAATCATACAGTTTTTATTAGAACCAATTAAAAAGTTTCAAATATTTGAACATCCATTCTTTGACGCGGGTTTGACTGCATTGTGGAGCCCCCAAAAAATCCACTTTATTACAGGGAAAGAAAAATAGTTAATATATTCACTTTAGGCGACATGTATGAACAGGGCTCTATTTTTAAACAGGTATAGTCCAATATTTCCGTGTTTAAAACAGGGCACCCGCGCATTTTGTTGGCCCTGGTGGGGGGTGGGCAGGTCGCATTAAACTAGAGAGGGGAAATTGATTCAACAAAGGGAATTCTTTTAGAATTTCAGGAAAAATTTTCGGTTTCGGAAGAAGTCGAAGTTTGGGTATTGGGGCTTTTGGGGAACGAAGTGTGTTTTGTTTGGTAAATGGCTGCGAGCACTGGGTTACATGGGGAAAAGACTTGGGGGAAAAAGAAGGGCATAGCCTGCATGACATGTGCAGAGTGAAGCCAATCAGGACCGGGGGGGTTTGTGAGAACCGCAATATATAAGCCCGGGCGCGCGCTGGCAGCTCAATCCTTCACTGTGCTACGGGGAAGGTGCTGCCGCGGGCTGTTTGAAACTGATCTAAAGAACTCATTTTTATACACAATTTTTGGGGGTGTCCATTGTCTCAGAGACTGTTCTCAAAAATTTATTATGATTTTGTGGGGTATTGGATCTGAAGCCCAGTGTGTGCCCAGTGCGCTGCTATACTTTTTAATCTACTGCTCACAGCACATTGAAACCCGGGGGGATCTAAGCCTTTTCCCTGTTGTTTCTTTTAAAGAAACGCGTTTTTTTCAATAAAATCCATTTATTTTGGTGCCAAATTCTTTTGCGCAATTTAAATCCGGGGTTAATTAAGCGTTGTTTTGTGCTGTGGTGACTAAAAAAAAATTTTTATTTCCCCGCCAAAAAATCATTTTTCTGTAGCATATTCAAAGCGAAGGTTAATTACAAGTTTTTTTTTGGGGGTGGGGTAAAAAAGCGATTGAACATGCTACAAAGGGTGGTAGTTTGGGGTTTGTCAATTGCTTGGCGCAATTTACACCCGGGGGTTTAAATAAAGTTGTTTTTTGCTGTGGTGACTAAAAAAAAAACCTTTTCTTTCACCCCAAAAAAAAATTTTTTCCCTGTAGCAAAATTTCCCAAAAGGGAAGGTTAATTAAATTTTTTTCTCTTGTTGTGTAGCAAAAAAAACACCCCCATTGAACACGTTACAAAGCTCATGTTTGTGGTTGTAAATTTTTTGCGAAATTTTAATCCGGGGGTTAATTAAGCGTTGTTCGCATTTAAAAAGAAATTTTTTTTTCACCCACAAAAGAAATTCTGTAGCAAAAATTCATTCCAAAGGTTAATTAACCTTTTTGCTTTTATTTTCAGTAAAATCACGAGTTTTTAAACGGCACATACAAGTAATTTTTCCTGCCCATTTGTGGGCCAATTTTTTTTCCGGGGGTTACCCAAGCTTTTTAGTGGGTTTCATTTGGAGTAAAAAACGGGGGTGTATTTATCATATACGATTCTTCATAAACAGTGTCTGTACATTTTGAACAACAGTTTGTCGAAGGGAAAAAAGTGGCAGGCTCTCACCTGCGGTGGCAGGGAGGCCCCAAAAAATTCCAGGCCAGGTGCAGCACAGCAAGGGGAGGGTCGCAGCAGGGGGTCACTCGGTGAGGCCACAACTGCCGCTGTCATTAGCGGCCGTGTGTTTGTTCAGAAACCCAATGGTTCTTATTGGTTGACTAGGTTACCCCCTTCCTCCCCAGATGACATTTGACCCCCCATCCCCAAAGAGTCGGTGGGAATGTGACAAAACCCTTATTTGGCAGGGCCCCGGGGTGGGTTCAGCGGCCTCACCTGTCCTCAACCCCCCTCTGCCCCATCGGTTCCCTCAGCCGAGATTAATTGTGGTCGGGGGCTCGCCCAATTAGCGAGGATGAAAAAAAATTTGAGGAGGGAGTCAGCGGGCTACTTGGCAGCGAAAGAAATGGGGGAATATCCCTTGCTTTTGCAGTAGCGCAAAGTATAATTTTGGAGAGGGTGGGAGGTCATGTTGTAGGGGTCACCCTCTCTATTCAAGCCCGGTGATGGGCAGAGTGAACAATGAAAACAATAGATGATGAGTGCCGACCCACTTGGGAGGGGTGAGGAAAGGTTCAAAAATCGTCAGGAGAAGGAGGGCGTCAGCTTGCGGGTTAGGCAGAGCGCACCCAGCAAGTGGGTTGTGTCCCGTGAGTCGAGGATGCGGTGGGGGTCGGGGACCCAACCGGCCCGGGTAAAAAACCCCGCGTCGTGGTCCAAAAAGGAGCCAGGGGCCTTCAGGGAAAGGGCCCAGGGGGGGGGGGCAGTAGCCCTGGGCGGCGGGGGGTAAATCCGATACTCGGCGGTTTTTTGGGATTTTTTGTAAGAACCGGAGGAGCCAATATGGGATATGTAAAAATTGTGGGCAAAAAAGTAAAGGGGGCCAGGGGCAAATTTTGGAAACCGGGCCCTGCGTCAACCTGCGCGTCCCCATCCGGGGGCCCTGGGGAAAAAGTGGCCAGATGTGGTGGTCCATCCTCCCGCCGCAGCAAATCAGCACCCAGCGCCCCCGTGGCATGCCATTACCCCAGTCAAGGCTCCACCACCTCTGAGAAGGGAGTGTTTCCTTTTTTGAATCTTCCCGGTCCAGATGTCCTGTCCTCGCTATCAGGGCGCCACCCGTCTTTTCAGCGGGGCGTTGCAAAGACAACAGTATGCGCCCCAATCTCTTTAAAGTGCAGAAGCTGACGTGTCCTTCCAGTTGTTGGTATTGCAGTCCCCCCCTTTCCCCAAATGGTGGTTTCTGCACCTTCAGAGAACTAATGGCTTGTGCCGAGCCCGAGATGGAGAGTTCCAAGCTGTAATTTCTTTTCCCAAAAAAGGCAGGTACCAGCACTTCATAAATTGTAAAACAGAAGTGGGCCAGCCCTTGTGCTTATCGGTTTTTTTTTTCCCAAAGGTGAAAATGGACGTGGGGGGCCCCGTAACTACGGTCGGGGCCGTTACATGTCCTTTACGGCCCACTGGGGGTGAATGTGCTTTTCCCCGCCCAGGCCCAAAAACAACTTGGACAGGAGAGGCGCTTTCTCCTCCCCGTTGTCAAACGCTGCACCTGCGCCAAAGTCCGCCTCCTCCTCCTCCACCCATCACCACCATTCAGCCCCCACAAGTAATTTCCCTCTACCCATGTGTAGGGCACATTGGTGTCAACGCAGTTCTACACCTGGGTTGCCTCGGCGAACAAAGGAAACCCCGCTCAAAACTCATGCAGAAAAAATCGATGTGTGGCTTTTCCGCCCACTGCAAACGGGGCCTGGTGCGGAAAATGGGGGGAAATGGGTGTCCCCCTGCAAACCGAGGGGGTGGGGGCCGAACGGGGCCATTTATGGATTTTTTTGATTTTTTGATTTCCAGGCGGACAGGAGTACTCCCCTGTGTAACTTGATGTCAAGCCGGGGGAGCTCATGGTGAAACCTGCCGTATGTTGAGGCCATTCGGGAGGGGCCCCGTATTTGCAGTCGCCGGATACGGGATGAATAAAGTCATTCCAAATGTTTATGTTTGGAAAGATGCTAAAAACTGTCCTGGGCGGGGACTGGGAGGTGGGCCCCTCATCTTGCGGGCCACAGAGTCCGGGGGGGGACTGAAATGGGGAAAGGGGGAAGGGGGGGGACATTGGAGCAGAAGCATTGTTGGTGAAAAAAGTGGGATTTTCTACCCAGGTGACAAAAAAGGGGGAGGAGAAGGAGCAAGGGGGAGGAGGTGGATGGAGATGAAGAAGACGAGGGGGGGTGACCCGCAAACACCTTTTGGCAGAAATTTCAGTGGGGGATGGGGGGGAGGGAAACCCCCGGAGTCACTTGTGAGATGGCCCCCCAGCTGCTGATTTGCCCCTTTGGCTGTGACAAACCGAAAAAGTCAGATTGGCAGGGGGTGACTTATGGGGTCTCCACCCCCACTGGACCCCCGCTACCGGTCCCAAAAATGGGGGGGCCTTTTTCCAGCTATTGAAGGGGGGGACAAACTCAAATTTTATGCGAAATCCCCGTAGTCAGTGGCGTGCCTTGGCCCGGATGTCCCCCCTCTGACAGGTCTGAGGGGGGGTTTTTTACGCTCAGTATACTGCCGCGGCTGCTGGGGGGAAGGGGGGGGGGGGTAGGGAGCGTGAAACCCCCATCAGCGCAACCCAAATTGGGGTCATGATGAGCGCTTCCTTCACCGCCTAGTGAGGAGGGCGTACCCGCCAGAGCCCAAGCAGTACCTAGAGAGGGGCCCTGAACCAAAAGGTGTGGCCCCACTTTGGGCAGCACTCTGCCACCCCCAGTTAGAAGATCCGTGGACTATGGGGGAAGCACACTGGATATGTGGCCGCAACTTGCGAGTTTGCAGTGGAGAAGTGTCCTGCATGGGGGCCGGCCCAGTAGTGTGGCTCGAAACGGGTGTTTAGTGCGGCGGGGGCCATCGTTACCCCCAAGGAGAAACCCGCTTGCCAAGGGAAATGTGGAACGACTGACCCTTTTTTCAAGTTTAATCAGGGTGGTTCGGCCAGGATTTCCAAACACAATGCCTTTAGGGTCAAATCATCGGGGTGACGCCTCACCCAAACCCTTTAAGAAATGGGTCTGGGGGTTCAAACTACCTGCCTAGCCACATTCTGATGCCGCCATCCGCCTGATGCTACACATCTGCGACCCGTTTCTCCCCATCTGCCCCAACCATCTTTACCAGGGGGCTGGTATTGCCACCCCCTCCCACTCTGACTTTGTCCCCTTTATTTTACTCATGTGCTGATGATGCTGCTGCCGTGAAAACGTTTTGGCCATCTTGGTTGTGTTTCTTGCCGCCTCCCTCCCTTCGCATTTTGGCCCCCTCGCGCCCCTAGCCCCTCGGCATTGCCCGAATTGCTTATTATTTTGTTTGTGACTCGTGGGGCCTACTCCCGTTTTTGCCACCCCCCCAGAAAAGTCTTTGTGCCATGTTTAACCCCATGCTGCTTCCGCCGTACCTCCACCTGTGTCATTGTGCCCTTTGGTGGCCCTACTCCAGTTTTTTTGCCCCTCCCGAATGTCATGGTTTCCACGTCTGACCCCATGCTGCTGCTTGGCAAACTGGCCGTGACCTCCACAGTGTCATTGTCCACTTGTGGCCCTAAAAAATCCAAAGTGTCCCAAGTGCCCAAAAAAAATAAGGAAAAAAAAAATTTAAAAAATTTTAAAAAAAAATAATTCCCCTAAAAAAATAACTTTTTTTTTTATAAAATTTAAAAACCCCCTACGGTTTTGTACAACAACTAAATATGTTTTTTAAACCATAATAGGAGGGACACCTTCCCTATTTCACAAAAGAACAATATAGGGCCTTTTCCTATCAAAAACCCTATCGGCCTATTATTGTCCCACCGCAGAGAACCCACCCGAAAAAGGGCGACCCCACAAAAAGGGGCCCTATTCACCCTTCAAATCCCCCTTAAAGTAGTGTAAAAACCCAGAATTTAGGGAAAAAAAGTAAATTCCAAATATAGGTGTAAAAAAGTAGACGGTTCAAAAAACTACAACAGTAATGTGAAAAAATCACAACAATAAGGTATAAAATAGTAGACTGTTCAAAAAAAATCGCGTTAAAAGGAAAATATCTATATAAAAAATATGGTCCCCAGACGGCCCGGGTTTCATCCCCAAAACAGGGGAATTTTCAATGGGGTTTAAAAAAATAAACCCCCCCCCCCCCCCTGTAGTCCAAATAGCGTATCAAACTCAAAACGATACAAAAATCCCCTCAAGACTTTAAACATCGGATCATCAAAACAGGCTGGTTGCCTGAACATCAATGGGAGAAAGATGTACTCCCCCGGTGGGGCTCCTTTTGTGAAGGTGATAGATGTCCACTCTGTGGCCCATCCCGTTTTTGCCCAAACCCCGAATGTCATTGTGCCATGTTGACCTCAGCTGTGCCGCCGTCCCCTCCCCCACTGTTCATTGTGCCACTCTGTGGCCTTTCTCCAGTTTTTGCACCTCCGAATTCATTGGCCCCTTTTTTCTGACCTCATCTGCTGCCACCTCACCTCATCTCTTCATTTAGCCACTCTGTGGCCTACTCCTGTTTTTTCCACCTCTAGAATGTCATGTGTACTGTTGACCTCATGCTGTTGCTTGGCTGCGCCTTGACCCCCAAAGTGTCATTGTGCCACCCCTGTAACCCACTCCCGTTTTTGCACCTCCAGAATGTCATTGTGCCCCTGTCTAACCCCCTTGGCTGCTTGGCTTGCTGTGCACTCCAACTTTGTCATTGGCCCCCTTTGCCCATGCTGCCTGCCGGGTCACCCCCACTTTCTGTCATTTTGCCCCCTCTGTGGCCCACTCCCGTTTTTGCCACCCCAGAATGTCATTGTGCACTGTCTACCTCATGCTGTTGCTGTGGGGTGCTGCCCTGGCCTCCACACTGTGTATTTGTGCCACTCTTTTTAACCCCACTCCTGTTTTTGCCCCCCTTCCAGAATGTCTTGTGCCCCCTGTCTAACCTAATGTGTGTGGGGCTACTTTCTTGTGAATCCCCCACTTTGTCATTTTGCCACTGTTGACCTCATGCTGCTGCCGCCGTCACCTCCACTTTTGTCATTTGCCATCTGTGGCTACTCCCGTTTTTTCCACCCCAGAATGTTATTGTGCCCACTGTCTAACCTCTTTTCTGCTTTTCTTTGGGCTGCCGTGCCTCCACAATTTTGTATTGTGCATGTCCCCGACATCATGTGCTGC
The DNA here is from genome assembly GCA_025379985.1 of Phyllomedusa bahiana. Lineage (NCBI taxonomy): Eukaryota > Metazoa > Chordata > Amphibia > Anura > Hylidae > Phyllomedusa > Phyllomedusa bahiana. Next base: position 58,048 of record JAODAL010022680.1, read on the forward strand.
TGCCATCACCTCCCAAATTTTGTCTTGTGCCACCTGGGGGCCTACTCCTGTTTTTGCCACCTCCGAATGGTTTTTTGTGCCACTCTTGTCCTCATGTTGCTGTGGCTGCTGCCGTGACTCCCCCCTCTGTCATTGTTTGGGCCACTCTGGGGGCCCCTCTCCTGTTTTTGCCCCCCTCCGAATGTTTTGTGCCACTGTCTGACCCCTCTGTGCGCTGGGGGGGGCGTTGCTTTCCCGTGCCCCTCCACACCCGTGCCATTGTGCACTTTTTTGACCCTCCCTTTTCTGGGGTGCTGCGTCACCTCCAAAATATCTGTCATTGTGACCACTATTGGGTTCCCCCAACTACTGTTTTTCCACCCTCCAGAATTGCCATTGTGCCACTGTCTGGGCCCCTGCTGTGCCGCCGTCACCTCCACTCTCTGTAATTGTGCCACTCTGTGGCCCCAAATCCTGTTTTTGCCCCCCTCGAATGTCATTGTGCACTGTCGACCTATGCTGTTGCTGGGCTGCTGCCGTGCCCCCCACACTTGTCATTTGCCCATCTGGGCCTATCTGTTTCTGCCCCCCCCCCCGAAAAAGTCATTTTGCCTGTTGACCTATGCTGCTCTTTTTGGGTGCTGCCGGCCCTCCAAAAATGTGTTTTGCCCCTTTTTCCTCATGCGGTGCCGTCACCTCCACTCTCGTCATTTGCCCCTTGTGGCCTACTCGTTTTGCCACCTCCCGAATGTCATTTTGCCTGTCTGACCTATGCTGCTGCCCTGGCTGGTGCCGGGGAACCCCCACACTGTGCATTGTGCCCTCTGTGGCCTACTCCCGTTTTTTTCCCCCTCCAGGATGTCATTGTGCCATGTTGTCCTCGCTTGGGGCTGTGGTGCTGCCGGCCTCCCACTGTGTCATTGTGCCACTCTTGACCTTGCTGCTGCGCCGTCACCTCCAATCTTGTCATTGCGCCACTCTGTGGCCTACTCCTGTTTTTTCCAACCCCAGAATTGTCATTGTGCCACTCTTTTTGACCCCATGCTGCTGGTGGCTGCTGCCCGTAAACCCCCACATCTGTCATATGTTTCCCCCCTGAGCCCTAGCTTGTTTTTTTCCCGCTTCTGCCCCTCTTTTTCAGGTACTTCCCCTTTATTTTTTGGTCGTTTTGCCCCCTTAAGTGCCCGGGATTTTAAAGTGAACAAATTTTAATAGGGCCATCATGGCGTGTCTACTAAAACACAAATTGTATGAAGACCAAACCCCAAAATCCCCCTCATTTTTAAGCATGGCACAAGTTTTCCCCCCCCCCCACCCTGAGGCTCTGTGCCCGCCCCCGGAAATAGTGTTTTTTAACGTGATTTCCAAGTAATTCGGAAAGAATTATTTTTTGTGGGAAAGGCGAAGTGAGCGAACCGAATTTTGAGAAATTCGCCCATCTCTAATTACAACCATTTAAAGCTACACATTTATAGCTTCAGTGCGGCAAATCTAGGTGCATTCCTGCTGGAACAAGTAGAGCACTTTAAAAGTGGTTTACTTGAGCCAGAATTGTCGCTAGAAAGCGCTAAATCTATGACCCGCAGTAGAACAGGTTCATAGATTCAGGCCCATTCTACGCTACTAATGCGCACAAAAATTATACATGTAGCCCTTTGTTTCTTAACGTTTCTAGAGCTGCTGCTATGTTGTTGTGTTTGCACTGTTTGCCGTCATGCCAGCGTTCACCTACATCATTTTCTTTAAAACTGTTCAGAATGCCCTGATCAATTTTTATTTTTGGATGGTATTACAGGGAAGACACCCCCACATGAAAAAATCTGAAACTAGTTGCAGCTGCATACAGAAGATCAGGGAGTCTGAAAATGAAAAAAGGAATAAAGATTTCGGACTGAAACTTAATTCAATTTTTTTTTTCTTTTTACTTTAGATAATAAATAACAGTTAGAAAACTATTTTTACATGCCAAATCTGACCAAAGGATGTTAAGGATTTTGCATTAATACATAATCATGGCATTCAGACAAAAGCCTCAACAGACAGCAACTCTCATCACAATCACTGAAAGGTCCATCAGATATGACAAAATTCTTAAACAAAGTATCATATGTAGCATAAAATATTCCTGACAGAGTTTCATTTATAGCATGAATAACTTCAAACAGAGTATCACATATAGAATGAACTCCCTGCAGAGTACCACATATAGCATAAACAACTCAAAAGTGTTTCACATATAGCACAAACAACTCCAGACAGAGTATTACATATAGAAAAAACAATTCCAACAGAATATCACAGATTGCATAAACAACTCCCTTCATAGTACCACATATAGCACAAACAACTCCAAACACAGCATCACATATAGAAAAAAACAGTTCCAACAGAGTATAACATATAGCATAAACAACTCCAACCAGAGGAAAACTATTTTTACATGCTAAATCTGTCCAAAGGATGTTAAGGGCTTTGTATTAATACATAATCATGGTGTTCAGACAAAAGCCGCAACAGACTGCAACTCTCATTACAACCACTGGTTGGTCACTTTAGACAGATATGACATAAACAATTGTTAAACAAAGTATCATATATAGCATAAACTACTCCTGACAGAGTTTCACATATAGCTTGTAACTCCAAACAGAGTCTCACACATACCATGAACTCCCTACAGAGTACCACATATAGCATAAACAACTCTCAACAGTGTTTAACATATAGCAAAAACAACTCCAAAAAGAGTATCACATATGGAAAAAAAATTCCAACAGAATTTCACATATAGCATAAACAGCTCCCTACATGATATCACATATAGCATAAACAACTCCAAAAAGAGTATCCCATAAAGCATAAACAACTCCAAACAGAGTATCACGTATGGAAAAAGCAATTCTAAGGGCATGTCCCCACGGCAAGGGTTTTCGGTCGTTTTTTCAGCCGGTTTGCGGTTTTTCAGACCGCCTGAAAAAACGGCCGAAAATGAGCACAATTGTGCTCTATAGAAAACCCGTGCAGCAGCCCCACTGCACAGGTTTTCCGCCCGGCGCTTTTTCCGCCCCGGTCCCTCCAAAGCACATTGAGCATGTTCATTCTTCTGTCCGGTTTCCGGACGGAATATGAACACCTCAATGGGAGGGGAGAGGGCTCTTCTCCGCTCATCGCGGAGAAAAGCCACACCCCCACCCCTCCGCGGCCGTGGGGACGGCTGCAAAACCATACACATACCGGCCGGGTAAACCGACCGGTATTAGTCCACTGCCGTGTGAACGCACCCAAACCCGCATTTCACTATAGCAAAACAACTCCTAATTGAGTATCACAATTTTATTTTATTTTTAAACTGGTCATCTTGCTCCACTCATCTTAAGATATTTTAAACCAAGGTTAAAACACAATCAAGTCACAATGGCATAATGGTGCCCAGTGATCTCCGTTGTTTTGGTATTGTATAGATATCATATTTTCAATTGCTACACTATTATGTAAATACAAATTTTAGGCTACGTTGTGTTATCTTATAGGACTCTTTTAGTTGGGGGGGGGGGTGTATTCTTTGAAGACATCATGACTGTGACATTATTTACCCAATTTTGCTGTAGAATAACTCTCCAAAGTAAAGGGGGGAGGGGATGTTGCTTGGGGTTTCCAAGAGGTATCCACACGCCATTCCTTACAGATGGGATAGAGATAGAAGAGAAGTACAAGTGACACATTTATGGTCAGTAAGTGAGACATAAGCAAGCTGAAGACTGATAGATTGTATATGAATTTACAGTGCATAGGTCAGCTCGCCATTGATTTTGTATGCAGCCATCTTTAGGTATCGGCCTTTAGCTGATTTCTGATGCCAGTACATTGCACATTTCTGCAGCAACATTTATCAGGTTCTTGTCCTCTCGTGTTTCTGACAGGCTTTAACAGCACCTGATTTATTCAGTGCACTCTCCTTGCAGCTTGTTACATTGCATGTGTGCATTGCTCTAATTCCACAGTAAAGATCTATGATTGTGTCCTACATCCTTCTTTATATCCGCCTGCACTGACTAAAAACAGAGGAAAATATGCTTTGACATGCTCACTGGACCAAAATAATACCGTGTCTCAGTAACTTGGTTACAGCGAATATGAACAGAGGTGAACATTCCCTTTTTGCTATGAGCCATCTTCCAGCCTTTACAAATGAACAAAAGACAGAGGGGACTGGATGAATACGGAGTTTAGTTAATACATCTACTCAAAAGAGCTCTAATGCAAAAAAAAAAAAAAAAAAATGCTGCTTAAAGCAAGCCCTCAATTCTGTCAACCCTCAGGGCTTGCATAGTGCACAGCTCCAATTATCTAAATATAGGATAATGACTAAGGTATACAGCTGTATATGGCTCTATTGCAGCTCTGGTGCAGCTGTTCTAATCTCTAGCAGCATGGAAGCCGCAGGAAAGGTGCCATTCAGTTACAATGATCCCCACCAGCAATGGAGTGCTGCTCTGGGGCATGAAACTGCTGGTCCCTGCATGCGGTACAAAGGGGTATGCACAAAGCTGGAGGAGGGGAGCAATCAGCCCATGTTTGCTCTACTGCTGGTGCCGGCATCAATATGTCATTAATAGTTCATGCCGGCTGGTGGGGATGAGCTGAAGTGAGAGGTTTGGACAAATTGTACTGTAACATAGTTACATTGATACTAATCAGACCAACTGGGATATATTTTGTCAAAAATGTTACAAATATGCATGCCTATCATTAAAAAAGGTCTAATTATTTCAGGAATTGATATTTTTGTACTTTATTATTATTTTTACATTTATCGTTATTCTATATGAGTCAATCAAACCATTCTAAATAGTGTTGTGGTTTGGATCTAGGTGGACCAATGCATGAAGAGAGGGACAACATTCAAAAATGACAGCTCACACAGACTGTAGGTAAAAAGGAGAGCACATACAAGGTACATTACAGGAGCATTGGTCAGGCTGTGTACAAGTGTAGAGAGGAAGCAGAGCACACATTGGGATATCTACACAGAGCCTATACTCAGCATGTTTAGTGTGAGGACACCCACACATGAGAAAATCTCACTCTTTTTAAATAGTGCTGGGATTTGGATCTAGGTGGACCAATGCCTGAAGAGAGGGACAACATTCAAAAATGACAGCTCACACAGACTGTAGGTAGAAAGGAGAGCACAAACAAGGCAAATTACAGGAGCATTGCTCAGACTGTGAAGAAGTATAGAGAGGAAGGAGAGCACACATTGGGATCTCTACACAGCTCTTATACCCAACATGTTTTATGTGAGGACACCCCCACATGAGAGAATCTGACACTATAAGCAGCTATATACTGGATATAATTGGTATGAAAATGAATGAAGGAATGATCACATTAGATATGATCACATGAGACATATATAGCATAGGCAACTCCAAACAGAGTATTATATATTGAATAAGCAACTCCCAACAGAGTATTATATATTGAATAAGCAACTTACAACAGAGTATTATATTTTGAATAAACAACTCCCTACAGAGTATTTTTGGTCAACAGGGTTATCATATCAACTGGGATATTTTGGTCAAAGAGGATAAATACTTAAGTGCCCACCCTGTCAAAGCACAGAAAAAAAAACCTGCATGCCTATTATAAAGGGTCAATAAAAAAAAAAAATTATTTTGAAAAATTCGATTCATGCCTACCTGAATAAGAATGCTTAGACTCGGGTGGAATTTGACATCAATCTGGATCTGAATCACAACACTATTCAGAAGAGTTCAATTGACTCAATTGAATAGTTATTATTATTGCTATTGTTATCATTATTATTTCTTTGAGGGTCAATTGAACTCTTCTGAATAGTGTTGTGATTCAGATCCAGATTGATGTCAAATTCCCCCTGAATCTAAGCATTCTTATTCATGTAGGCATGAATCGAATTTTGACAAAAATTGACAAAAAAGTCTTAGCTTACTCTAACTTTACTTTGGATTTAAAAGAATATTCTCACCATGCTATTTCACAGAGTCTCCTCTTCACAGCCAGCTTCAGGCTCCCATTTCCTGTTCAGGCTGTAGGTGGTTCTACAGCTTCAGACACCCAATTCTTGTTCAGGCTGTGGGTGGTTCTACAGCTTCAGGCTCCTTTTTTTATTCAGGGGTATGCAGTTCTA